>QEYC01000067.1:0-24172 GCA_009935795.1 Pholiota adiposa
AAAAAAAGGATATAACGTGGTAAGGTACTTTGTGACTGCCACTAAGTAACGCTGCTCCGCTGCCTCTGCAAGACCAGATAATTTATTCATCATAACATGCTCAAATGTATATTTTGACACTGTGATCAAGTATATATGCACATTGTCTTGGAAACTGTCTACTCAGATTTCCTTAGAGTAACAGCCGGCAGACTTGGAGCAGTGTATTTCAATTTGACTCGAACAGGTAACTTAGTGGCTGTACACTTACTCCGTGAATTGACATTTGTATTGGAATTACAGAGTCTACACACTTTTAAACAATTTCCTTATGTAGATTATATAGTATACTATCTACCCCTCCAAATTTCACGGCCTCATACCTACATACCCAATAACACTACGCTTCCACAACGACGTGATATGTGTCGAAAACATTTGCCATGAACGAGAATCGAAAAGTACGTCACGTGTTCGAACAACTTGCTGGGTCAATAGCTTGCACTAGCGAGGTAGGTTTGAACTCCGCTCCGACGCAGTGCGCTGTTGTGCTGTTCTCGTCTTGTTTTGTTGTCTGGAAGATTTCGGCCTTCTCCATAGTCTACGCCACCTCCTCGATTCAACAGTCTCTTTTACTTAAGGAGGCATCAACGAGGACCCCGGACAATATATAAGATTCTAATATCTAGAGAGCCCTAGAAACGGACATTTTCTGACAAATTTGGACGCTATGTAGGTAAGGTGCCAAAACGGACAAAAATAGCCCAAAAAGACGGGATTGTTAGATCTTTCCGACCGGACATGAACATTGCAGATAATTACTAGAAAGGCTGAAAAGTCTGGACTTCCTCTGCGGACAAAACAGCGTATCGGAGACTCGAACTCATGGTCACTCAACAGCGCTATAGATTGCGCTCTAGAAACCGTTCAATTTAACTTATGTATACTACAACCTTCGCCGTCTCTAATCGTATAATTTGAATAGCGTTTGGTGTTGACATTGAATGTTCACCGTTTGTGGGAATCTTCTTGGAGATCCATGTGAACTCGGGATCCCAGGATTTTTTTTTCAGATCAGCGCCCATCTGTCCATGGCAAGCTTTGGATCTCTGAAATTGAGTCAACGTCATAACTCGGATGGACCACCAAGTGGCACGGCAGCTCGGCATTACCCTTTCGGGCACATCCGGCTTGAATATGTGAATCCTCTATCTTCGTTCAATCCCGCTCACTCATCGCCCCTTACTTCCTCCTCTTTCCGAGCCCTCTGGCCACGCTTTCTTGGCCCGTATATACAATTCCGTTGCGGTCGGTTAGTTTTCGGGTGCGAGCTTAGCACGAAATGACTCCCAACAGCGAGTGGTATCGCGTTCCAACCTCCTGAAGCGACGTCCATAAATCTAGGTGGGGCCATTAGCATGAATACTGGCATAGGACGGGGTGCTCGCGAGTCGCCGCGCAGGTCTCCGAGTCGATGAGGAGGTTCAAGTCGGGGGACGGTGAAGACAGCGTCGTCATCATGGGCAGGGGCTCGGACGTCGTAAAAAGTGCGTTAGGCGAGAGAAGACCGCGTCTAAATTGGAATCTCACCGTTGTTTTGGTAGCGCTCATGCCTTCGCTCCACGACACCTTCAACAGCAAAAGATCTGCATCCGCAATCCGCACGTTTTGAAGGAGGAGTCCTCACACATTGTCGGTGCCATTCCTCCTCTGGCGGTCGAAGTTGCGAGTGCGTCACGGCTTCGTTGTCGTTGATCTGCGTCATCGCGGTCGTCGTCGTGGAAGCAGGATCTCATTGTCGTGGAGACGCACCGTGACCTTGTCTTCCAACATCCTCATCTCTCCCAACCGAGTCAGCGACTGACTCCGTGCATTGTCCGTGCGTCATACGTCATCTTGCGTGTGAGCTCTGTGTGTACTCGCGCACAACTCACTGCGCCAGGTACAAAAAGAGTTCTGTTTGTCAATGAGCTGAAAGAAATCACGGTCAACTTCCTCCCTTCGTTCGGGCTTGAGACTCGGGTTTCGGGTTGTTCTTCATCAACAAAGACACGAATGACACGGTCCGAGCCACACCCGCTCAAACCATTTTTTGCCCTAAGCTCATAAAGTTCTACACGAACCGCCCTGGTCTGACGAATGAGCTACTGTCACCCAGAGCCGCATTTATAGATTTTGGCTACCCTTGTCTCTCCTGTCCGCTGTTCTCACATGTTACCTCGCCCTTCTTCGCCTTGGATCGCTTGCCGCGCGCAGATTCCACTGGCACCACGAGCGCAGGTGCAAAAGGGACTTTGTGCTACCTACATTGTACCTTCACGTGTATGTGCTCCACAAAGTTCATTCCCAGTTACCAGATACCCCACATTCACAATCTTGCTATGCGACGGATATATTGGCTACGAAGAACCCTTCAGTCGCTCACCCCTCTTTTCCAGGTCCTCACTGTTCCCCATCACCCACCTCTCCGCCTTGTAAATCAACCTGGCTATGTCACCTCGCCAGCCCATCCACCAGCACGTCAACTTCGAAAGCTAAAGGAGACGGTCAATGCGGCCATAATGCGGTCAATGCGCGCCAGTGCAGGGGAAAAATGTCCCGTCATCTCGGACGATGACGTGGCGTGCAATCCGGCCGCCTGCACGTACAACGAGACCTCCTATTGTGCAGTGTCTACGGCGTGGAGACGCTTATGAGGTGTTGGGGTGTGTTGCGAGCGCGTCTGCAATTTTGGTTCATTTTGTGCTGTTCTATCCTTTCGGTTCATGGCATTTTTTTTGTCGTCTTTCTTTCTGTTATTTCGTTCTGCTTTTTTGACGTTCCTCTTTTCTTTCGAGATCTGGTCGTACTGATTGGCTGATTTTGTTTCTTCACAGATTGTAGGTGCTGGAGCTTCGGTGTCGATGTCGGCGGCTTCGTCGATATTGGGCGATGGAGGAGATGCGAGGTTTGGCGGTGAGTATGTTTTCGCGCTTTGTGCAGATCGTTCTAGTGTCCATGCTGATATGCTGTGGTACGATGGAACTTATATTTCTATGCCCCATAGCCTTGTTCGACGAGGTTATTTTACCTCGTTTCGTTGTTCAGATTCAATTTCTTCTGTTCTTGCCTCTTTGACTTTTATGGTGCATGCGGTTCTAGGATTGGGCTGACATTCTTTATTTATTTGTAGACATTGGATTGAACGCGCTAGATAATTCGTGGGCAAAGTTGGATGGAGGTGGTGAGTTTGATTTAATTTCTGTCTTTTTTTTCCTCCTTTCGTTCTTTCTTTTCTGTATTTTGAGATCGCTTTTCTGTTCATGACCTCCGCTTTCTTCTCTCTCTTTCTATTCATTTTCTCGCCTCATCTTTCAATTATGTGCGCCCTTAATTTGTTCACTGTGAACCGCCTGCCTTGGGGTCCGGTGTCTGCTTTTCCCCTTCAGTTTGTGTTAACCTCATACCATCCAACGCCGCTGTCGGGCATATGTGTGTATACGTCTGTTCCCGCCACCCGCCGCATGTCATGCGCATTTTCTCCGTGGCCATGAAAACATAAGCGTTTCGAATTTTCTTGCGAAGTATGTTATGCTTCGTGTGAGAGGCGGTCTGCTGCCGGAGGGAGGTTTAGCTGTGATTTGACTGGTGCGCAGGTTGTGTTCTGTTCTGTGATTTTCTTCATTTGGGTTCTGGGGTGCTGTTTGTTGTGTATATATCCTGTTGGAAGAACCTCAGACAACGGACGATAAAGTGGGCTTTGAATTGCATTGAGGGATGGACCTGGTTGCAAGCGTGTTTGAAGATTTCGATTTCGGGGTACGCTGGATATTCAATTGGTTCATTTGGACACGATATATCCTCCTTCTGTTTTGGCATTCTGTTTCGGTTTCCTCTTCCCAACCTCACGCATTCTTGCGGTTTCTTCGATGGGTTTTTATTTTATTGAGGTTTTCGGTGTTCTTTTTCTTATTGCCTGTTTAGCGGGCTTTACGATCTGTTTGGAAGGTTTCTTTTTGGTTTGCGGACGGGAGGCGCGCATGCGCCTATTTCTTTTTTCATTTACCTTTTGCACATACCAGGGTGATGGGGACGCATGATGCCTCTTTGATGCGTCTTTTCTGAATCTGGTCTGCGTTCATCGTGGATGTCGAATTGACTTTTACGCGTGCATTCGTGGATGTAGAGGTTGACGAGCATAGAAAGATCAAGTCCGCACCCACCACTTCAAATGGACCCGTTCATTCGATCGTTGCGCGACATGATATGATTTTGTTGCGTGTTTCTTCCATAAAAGGTTCTGCCATTTATCTATCTTCTTTTCTATCTCCCGAGTTCTGGATATCGATCCCAAATTTTTTGAATTCTGGCGGGTGTTCCACGTCTGCATGCGTTTGCACCTGCTCGCGTGCAATTTGCTCTTTTCTCGTTCCCATTGCCTGCCGAGAGCATATGCTCTCTCGTCTTCGCTGTCTGACTTGCTGTTCCATTGACTGACATTTGCGTTGGGCTTCCTTCGCTTTTACCTGGGATTATGCTTCTTGGCTGCGATACTGATTTCTTGTGGCAAGAGCTGGACTTGGCGGGGTAGATTGGATGATTTCGAAGAGCTGTTCTGCTTTAATTCCTGGAGGGCCAGGTCGTAAGCGGGAACGACGCCTACGCCGAGAGGCCGGTTCCATTTCCGAAGGGTGTCGAGAGAGATAGCGGGTCTTTTGGGTGCTTGCTTTCGCTTTGGGTGTCCCTTTGTAGTTGCAGTCGCAGCGCCTTGAGTGGTAGAGGACCCCTTGGAAGTCACAGTTGCTGGCGCAGATGTGGTCGGCTGGGAGATGCCAGCTTCCGCGCCATTGGGTGCAGCAGCTAATGTAGGCTACGTAGCATCCCCTCTTCTGCACAAGATGAGAGACCTTGTGATGGTCTTGGAGGCTCTGCACAAGGCAAACACGGAGGAGGACCGTATGGTTGACGCAACAAATGTATTTACATCTACTTGGCAACACCTTTGTGTATTTCGCCGTTCAAGCATCTCAATTTACTCAGCAGAAAGAATAGCAGAAAATACGCGGCTGTAATGATTATAGTATATGAACAACAAGGACCCGATCTACAAAGTAAAACAACAGATGAGGCTAATAAAATGGACAGTTGCGACATGATTCGCAGGAGGTAAAAAGTCATATTCCATCATGGGAAAGGGAGGTAGAGGTAACACTTTGGAGGGAGCAAATGTAAACCAAGAGAAACAATAGGGCCCAGTGTGTGCAAGACCAGCAGGGAAGCAGTGAGGGGATGTGTGAATATGGTTACAGTGGGTGCAAAATTGGGGGGTGGGAGGAGGGCAAAAGGACAGAGCAATATACAGTAATAACGATATGCGATGGATAGCAAGCAGACGCGATAAGCAAAGGGCGGATAGGAGGAAACAGAATGTGTATAAGGGGTTAAGATGGGCAGAAAGTGGAATGGCTACTTTTGATGACGCGGATTAGAATGTTGACCTGTTGGAGTGGCTGCGGGAGATGTTTTCTGGCTCGGGTTCTTTAAAGAAGCGATATTGGAAGGCACCATCCTTGACGATGGGATTCAGTTTTCGCTGGCGTTCCAACATCTCTTCGCGCTCCATTTCGATTTCGTAAGGAGCTTTGCCACCAATGATAGGTTGGCGATAACCGTCCAAAACAGGGCTCTGCTTAGGCTCCCACCGACCACCGCCAGTAGCCTTGCACAAGACGCTGGATCGACGAAGGGGATACGCGTCTAGCTCGCCATATGAGCGTTCGAGGTCCTGGGGCAAAGACAAGCGTGTTGTTCGGACATTGATGCGTCTAGGCGAGCGGGTGGGGACGCTGTTGGTAGATGACTGGGTATTCAGACTGGTGTTGGATGACTGGTGCAAGGACTGGGACTTGTGACTGATGGAGGGAGGGAGGATGGTATCAGACGCGGACGATGTCCCAAAGATGGAGGATGACTGGAAGGTAGGGGAGAATGGGAACTTGAGCATGGCTATGGGATGGGAGAGGGCGCATTTGAAGGACAGACGCGGGACATCGGGAGTATGGGGAGTGGTGGGACAACCGTGGATCTGGTCCCAGCAGTCGTCGCAGACGCGTGAATCGATGATGGGAGAGGTTGGAGACTCGAACACGGAGAGAGGGATATTGCGCGGAGGATGGAGAAAGGAGAGATTGGAGGTATCGAGGAGGGAAGTAGTACGCGAGGTGCACGCGCCACAAAAGATGCCGCCGCACTTGCGACAATGCTGTATCGGATTATCATGAGCATGGATGGGGAGGATAGAAAGAGCGAACATACGTGTTTGCGCTCGAAGAGAGAAAAGGGGACCCGACAGTAGAAGTTGTCGCAGGTGGAGGACGAGGAGTCGGGCTGCAATGGAACGGATGAGTCTGAGAGGGGACGGAAGGGGGGGGGGGGTGACATACCTTCCAGAGGTTGTGGGGGAGGAGAACAGCGAGATGCTGGTTGGGGCGGTCAGGGGTGGGGACGTCGAGGAGACTGGAGGCGGAGGAGGAAGGGGAGCTGTCGAGGGCGGGGACGTTTGGCATGATGTGTGGAGAGAGGGTGATGCCCGCGGAGTTATATTCCTCGTCTCTTTCCGCATTTGGCCCATCTCAGATCTCAGATCTCAGATCTCAGGTATCATCGGAGGAATCTGCAGCAACCGCCGTCACACTCCGTGACATGTAGGACCCATCGCCGATCGGCTGCCTTTGGGCATAATATCCACTTTGGGACACATCACGTGCAGCTAAATTGTGTGCGGCCAGATTCAAGAGGGGGCCTCTCTCGTCAGCCCTCCTCCTTCCCTGGGCCCGCCCCGACTTCCGGCCATGCCCTAACTACCGCCTCCCACATTCTCTGGCCCTGAACAGTGCAATTACGTCCCAGTCGACCCCCCATCCTCCCTGCCTTCCATCGCCATTTTATATTCCACGTGTAATACTATTCCAAGCTTGTTATTTCCTCCATACCTCACCTTATCTCGGCGCATTAATGTGGGTATGTTGCTAAGGTCTACATCCCTTCGAGGCCGCCATGTTAACATCACATCTAGGGTCGACACTAGCCTCATTTGAGCGCGCGCAGCAAATTGCCTCTTCCTAAACCTCCCAGACAGCTGCCACCCCTATGCACCATGAAAGACGACACCCTCCCGCGCCCTCCAACGTCTCTTGACCCTTCCTGCTCCCTGTCAAGGTTGACGGCGTCACGTACTCGACCACTTGGACATGCCAAATGCACAGGAGAACGAACCGGCGAGTCAGTAACTGAGTAAGCGAGCATCAGTGCAGGCGGACAGACGGCACTCACTCCGCCATTGGTACGTCTTGTTCCACGGCATCGAGACTGTCTTCCGCGACCTGTCACTTGCACCTTGAGATGGAGACGTGCTGTAAAAGGGACCGGGGACAGAGGTGAGGTGTCAAACGAGCGGTAAAGGTCAACGACTCACTTTCACTTTGTTCCCTCCAGCGCCTCGATCTCCCTTCTCACACACACCCCCAATCTCGCCAATATTTGAGGTCTTCGAATACGACACTGGTCAGAGTGATCTCGAGATTGAGAACATCATCTGAGCGTCAACAGCGACATCTTCAACCTTCAGTCGACCTCGCCGCTTCGCCTCGCCCCGCCTCTTCCTCGGGCGCTGTAATGGACTGATTTCGTCGAACGTTAGAACTATTGGATGATGGGTATCAGCGACGAACTTGGGTGTTGAAAACACCTACCAGCTGGGTGAGTACTGTACTATTACGACCAAGTGTTCACGCCATATGACATATGACACAAGGTGTTCACTGGGTTAGGTGTTCACTCGTCCCCATTAGGCAATTAAGGGTCCAATTCGTGGCCATTTTGGAAAATTTTTGTGTCAAAAAGCGCAAAAAAACCCAAATCTGCTGACTAAGCACAACTTTGAGCCCAAATGACCTATGACATTTGCACCAAGTGTTCAGTTCACAAGCCAAAATGACATGTGACTGAACACTTGGTCGTAATAGTACAGTATCTCGATTTCGATGAGGAGGCGTGCACTGACAAGGTAATAGTGGATCAGCTATCAAGCCTGAGGCGAACACTCACCCAAGGTGCATACACACTGCTGCCTCAGAGAGACGATGCGAGTTCCAAACACAAGGCCGCTGCAGACAACAACGGAAACATTGACGTTGACGTTCATAACACCGTATCGATGTTGAAGAACACCAACAGTGCGAAATCGGAAATGGGACGACTTACCTTGCGCCTCAACCCGTGTCCTCAATCTCACACCCTCCAACATCCAGCACCGTCCGAACGTCGACATCGCCCTCGGTCCGTCAATCTTCATGACGTGCAATGCACGAAAATAACATTAAACGATCAGTAATGTGCAGGAAAACAAGAGTCGAACACAAACTTACTGAAGGTGCGTGAAGAGCGAGCCCTTCGTGCTCAACAGTGATGATATCATCGTATGCTTCCTCCCTTTCATCCCTCCCGGCTCACGTTTTCCCTCCCCCTTTTCAGGAATTCGGTATCGAATCGTAGGCGAAAGATAACAAAACCATCGTCCATCACAAAGTTGCCGGCCGCGTCGTGTGCGTCTTCAACGAGCAGGACGCCGCCATCGTCGCGCGAGTGGAGCAGCACCAGGCCGCCGCTCAGCAGCATCAGCAGCAACAGCAACTTCATCAACAGCAGTAACTCCATATTTAACGCGGTGCGAACGGCCAACCACACCACAAAGCATACTCCATCCCAGCCAGGGTCCTAACGGGCTGGGCATCAGCTCCCCAGGTTGCTCCCCATCTTCGCTGACCGGCGGGCCTGGCTCGACGGCGAGCAACTTCCCGTTCAGCGGCGCCACGGCGAATGGACCGCGAAGGACGCAACTGGGCCATGCTGGCTTGGGCAGTATGGGTGGCCCACCATCGCCCTCTCGCGCCCCAGGGAAGAGTGGGACGGGCCTGAGCTTGGACGTTATTCTGAGTCGGCTGCAGGGCGAGGTGCAGAAGAGCCGCGAGACGGGCACGGAACTTGGAGGATTGCAGGGTATCATGGGCAAGATGGAGGGTGTGCTTGGCGGGTGTGTGGTGTGTTTTTTTCTCATTTTTAAGGCACATATAATTGGTGTTTTATCGACTATGCATTTTTTTTCCCGCAGCCCGGAAGCCTACCCGCCTTCCCTGCGCACCTCCCATCCGTGCGGCCTCCAAGCGAGGCTCAACCTCCAGCACCTCAATTACCTCCCAATGGGCCCGTACCCGCCCCACCGAATGCAGCATCCGCCACTGCTGCTTCATCATCCACCTCACCACTGCCAACCGAGCCCGGCGCTACTGCTGCCAGCGCCACGTCATCCTCTTCCGTGCCCAAAGTTAATGGCGTCTCGCCCCCTTCCGACGCCCCTACATCCCAAGCAGTGCAAGTAACCCCGTTCAATGCATCCCTCGTCGCTGAGCTGCAATCACAGCTCACGGGTATGCAGGATAGCCTTGCTGTGCATCTGGAGAGGGTAAGGAACATGTACTGAAGGAGCAGGAGGTGATTAAGCGGGGGGCGGGGGTGTTGAGGAAGCTTGTGGAGCGGCGGAGGCGTGAGCGGCGTGAGGAGAAGGGGGAGGAGGGGGAGGAGAGGAACAGGGAAGAGGAGCGAGAGCGGGAAGATAGGGATCGGAAGTGGAAAAGCGGGCTTAACGGCCTGCGGTATGACGCTGATGAGCTCGACCTCCTTGCACGCCCCCTCAATTCCATGGACGACCTACAAGAGGATGAGCAGGGTGAGGAGGAGGATGATGACGAAGACGATTGAAGGAGTGCGTCGACTGTCATGCCCCATGAATTCGAACGGGTGGACGAGGAGGAGGAGATTGAGGAGGAGAGACTATCGAAGGACCGCACGACACGAGCCTGAAAGCGAAGACGCGCACGCCGAGGGCGAAGATGGCGAGGGCGAAGACGGCGAGGGCGAAGACCATTTCAGGCCTTCAAGTCACGACCAATTGGCTTTTGAGCACAACGACATCGACTCCAGCCGGCGCGAGGAGGAAGATGAAGAGGAGGAGGAGTGAGAGGACGAACAAGAGCAGGAGGAGACACGGCAAGAGATCGAGGAGCAGGAATGAAGACGCGCAGAGGAGCTACGCATGGGCCGCCCCCAAACGCCTGAGTCCATGCTTTTGGGGCTTGGGATGACCTCATCCCCTGGGGAGAGGAGTGAATGGAGGAGTGCGGGCAGCCCATTGGCGACGACACAGGAAGAACCCGAGCCTGGGACAATGACACATGTAGATGCAGCGATGGAGAAGGCGTTGGCGGCGACTGCTGCGCTAGTCAGCGCTGTTGGGCTCCCACCAGTGAAGACCGATTCGACGACGACGACGACGGCTCCTTCGACCTCGAGCTCGACCTCAACTAGCACCTCAGCGACGGCTGGCTCAAAGACAACTTTCAAAGACAACTACAACAACGACCTCTGGCCCCTCGAAAATGACAGACGACGTGCGCGCGCAGGTCGAGCGGCTCGCGGCTTAGGTTGGCACGGTGCTTGCACTGACGACCAGTTTGGAGTGCCAGCATGCCAGTGCGCAGGGTACGATTAAGGAGTTGGAGGAGAAGGTGCGCAGTTTGGAGGGGTTGTTGGGGAAGAACGCCCCTTCTGCGCCCTCGGCTTCGCCTGCCCAACTGAAGGAAGAAGTTGTTCTGCCACCTGTGGATACCGATACCGATGCCTCGCCTCGACTGTATCAGAAACCACCCTCCTCAACCTCGATACGCTAGACGGGAAGGACGCCGCTGTCGACAACGCCGCCTGGACGCGCCGCATCGCTGGCCAATGGAACACTCTCCAAGCCAACTGGGGGGAACCAAAGAGGACTGGGTGGGCTCTCCGTCTCGATGGAGGCCTCGCTCGTCTCAATGCTGGCCTTGCTAAGCTCGATGCAGGGCTGGTAAAGGTCGATGAAGGATTGGGCAAGATGTATTCGGGCCTAGCTAGATTTGATACTGGGCTCGGTACGGTTGAGGGTGCACTTGCGGTGCAGGAGCGCGTGAGGGAGATGGTGAGAGAGCAGGGCGGAAAGTTGGAGGCGCATATCACGGCGTACCAGGCCCATGTTCAGGGCTCACATGGTGTGGAGAGAAAAGGATGGTCGAGTAATGACGACCCGCTCAAGCATAGTCGACACGGTTGGTTCGTTACACCCCAAGTTCGCGCAGCCAGAGAAGCAACAGTGCACGCTATAGGAGAAGACGTTCGAGTGGGTCAAGGAAGGTCGGGAGGAGCGACGAGGAGAGTGATAGTGCGGCGGAGGAGGAGGGCAAGCACGGTATTGTGAAGTCGCTCGAGTTGGTAGCTGCGACGGCTGTTGCAGCCTCAGGCGTAGGCGTAGGCGCCGGCGCACTCGTAACTGATGTTTTCCAGGCAGCAAACTCCGCCCTCACTTCTACCACTAAAAACTTATCATTTACCTCTGTCAATCTCGTATACATTTGTATATGGCCAGTGAATACGTTCCGAGCCGTCTGAGCTATTTACGCGCTTCGAGGTCACAATATGGGGGTATTCCCACGACCTTTGATTCAGCGTCGAGGCATCTATCATCCTCGATGCTCGTGAGTCGTTACTGCCTATTGACTACTGTATATTTGGTACTTCTACTCTCTATATACCACTCCGAACATCAGACAGCACGAATACAGTATCTGACGATCAGGCAGCAGTGCTTCCATGGACATGCAGCCGGTGCTACCACCACTTCGACCGGCACAAGGAGCATTGCAGTTGCAATTGTTTCGTGGCATGGTAATGCCACGGAGACAGGTGGGGCTATACTCGCTCAATAAACTGGGCTTTCGGAAGTACGTTTGATTCAATTCATATGCTTACATTGTCTACCCTCAGCAGAAACCCTCCGCCATTCAGAAAATACATAGAGACCAAAGAACGGCCGTAACACTCAGTATGTATTCGTAATACTCTGAGCTCTCCCATTTTCCGTACTATTCACCTCGTTTATTCGCAGCGAACCTACGTACATGGCTGCAGCGTGTATAGAAGGGAGGGGTGGATGGGCTGTTGGCGAGCATGTACGTACTCTGATCGCGTTCTCTACAAAAGGCGCATCAATTGATTATTGCGCCAGTGAGGCTGAGCGCCACGAATGTGGGCGCGTTGGGCGCCTGTGCCACTGGTGGCGCCGACATTCCGGGGAGCCTTGGGGAAGTCCGTCACAGAGACAGAGAGGATGGATGTGCGAAATCCATTAAACGAGTAAGAAATCTTACCCTTCGCAAGAGTTCCTAAATACCCAGAGAAAATTATTTTACACCTGACTTTGAAAGATCTTGGTCGCTCACATTGATCAAAGACATCAGCCAAGGTGGTGATGGATGAAATTTAACCTCTCTCTGCCATTCGTTACAAAAGTGCGTTGTTCAGAGCCTGCAACAGATTGTACCTACACAGCTGATAGCTTGCGCCACATATCTAAATCATGTTTCTTCAAAATCGGTCCACCATCGCAACTACCATCAGGGAATAAACCCTTAGTGAGCTGAAGGGGGTACTTGGCCTCCTTTACCTTCCCTGCCCAGTCAAAGTCCAAAAGCCTCACCCGACTACCCTCATTGACCTGACTCTCTTCTCCTTCTTTCACCTCCGCAATAATGATATTCACATCACGAATGTCACCGTGAACCATATGCATGCTGTGCAGGTGTTCAATGGCCGCACGAACAGCTTCGCAGACAGCTTCTGATGCGCTCTTCTGCAATGGAGTCCCTCTAATGTACTCCATCACGACCATCATGCGGGGACGACACCCAGCACTGGCCACCTCATCCCCAGGCCACACATCTCCACAATATAAGAGAGCCGGAGCTTTGCCTATCTTAGCAAGCTCCTGGTGTGCGTTGACACCATAACGCTCAACGAACTTGACAACAACCTGCCGCCCATCCGAAGTCGTCGCTAGAAAGGCGGTTGATTCGGATGGTGCTACTCCAACTTTGAGAGGCATTTCATATGAGAATCCCATGAGGTCGCCGTTATTCTCCTTGAAGGAATTCGCGTAAGGAAAGAATTGGGCATCGGGGTTGGTCGGAGGGACTGCAGATACTTGGGTATAGAATTGCTTTAGCACCGCCACACCTTCTCGAAGGGCATAGAATGTTCGGGCTAGGCGGAAAATGCGATCATCGTCGATCACACGACCGCTGCCAAGCCAGATGTAATCCGTCAGGCGTTGTACGATGCGTTCCGAGGTGAAGGTAGCCCCAAGGATGCAGATCCAAGGGCCAGCGATGGCAATAATGAACGATGGGCAAGACGTTGCTTTTGCCAAAGCCTACAGAACTTTAAGAATTAATCCTTTTTACAAAGGTAGGTGAACAAACAGACCTTTTGTCCGTCTTCTTTCCAGTGCTCGATGTGCGAGAATTCGCCCTGGATTGAGGGGTCGCCGGATTGGCCTAATTCAGCCTTTTCTTCGACAATGCAGAGGGCCGCATTCCCTATTATTTTTTCCTGGCAAGGGCAAATGGCGATATGATCAGCAGACGTCCGATTCACGTTAACGGTCTGACTGAGAGGATAATTCAGGATTTTTGAGAGCAGGGAGCGCGTCGTCTGTTGGCGCTGAGACTCGGCGACCGAAATCTGTGATGAATTCTTCGAGAGGGCAAGGGTTAAGTCAATTATGTCCTGCGGTACCTGGGTTGTCTTGTCTCGATCAATCCCAAGAAAGTGAGCAAATGCCCGGTGATGAAGCTCAATAGGAAGGGCTTTGGTGTTCGGTTCGTTCATGTTCGCATAGCGGCCATCAAGTAAGGGTGCCGTGCCGCTTTGGAATTCCCGATATTGGACGGGTTTGCTAGCGGTCGACGGGGTAGTATCGTAAGCGACTTCAGCGACTTCTTTGTGACCTGCGAAGAAGGTCGAGTAAAGATGACAAAATGACAAGTAAAAGAGTTGTGGTTGTGACGCACGTTTACGGATTCTTTCAAGGAGATTCATATCTCCCAGGGAGTGTCCTGATCCACCGCCTTCAGGTTCGCGCTGCCTTTTGCGAGACACCGGCACCAGCTCAGCCACCAGTGTCGTTATCGTGGCCGATCGTGCGCTAACTTTGGCACTGAATAATGCTTTGAGTGACATATCAACAGTCGGATCCAACAACTCGCAGAATGAGCCCAGGTTATTCCCGTTATCATTCAGGCGACTCTGCAGCTCCTCCTCTTTGTAAGTCATGAACGAATGTGGCTGCTTACTGTCATCAGTGTCGAATTTGGAGACCTGCAGGCACCGCCCACCTTCCAAAGTCGCAGTCTAGACTGCACCGCGCCCGGGCCCAATTTTTCCTTGCTGCGAATTTTGTCGTATAGATCCGATATTGGGACTTCCAAAGAAATTTTGACACGACTGCAGTCATAAAGGAAGGATTCGGAAAAGACGAAATACCAAATATCGACAGCATCCATGATGCGATAATCGTTCACGGTTCAAGAAGCATTTCACATCATTGTCCCCCCCCTTATCTGAGCTCCGCTTGAATTGAATTATTCCTCACGCCACCTCGCCACCTCGCGAGGTCTTGGCGAGATCGGACATAGCCGGTAGCTTTCCTCCAACCAATGGGATTTTCACCTTTGGCAGCAGGACAAGGTCCTGGAGTGCGTAGTCGATCGGCGCCGCCGTTTTGAAGTAATATGTTAATTTCTGGAGCTGTCTCTGGTGTTTCGGTGGGTCATTATTCAAGCATATGTTTATGACATATTTTAGAAATAAATTATACAAGAACTGGGTGACTTCCCGTCGCGTTTAGAAACGCAGACCTACTTTCTAAACCTAATTAACCGAGCTCGGCGGACATGCCGACGTCCAAAAGGGGATTGTCCATTCATCTTCATTCATCTTCACCCATTTCTAAACTTTAATCTGGACGAGGGCTCCTGACCCCCTCTCTAGTTCTAAACTACTTTCTAGTTCGGCGTTATACCTTCATTTGGGTAACTAAGTGATCTTGGCATCCGGCTTGCATGTCGGCAGCAGCGCGTTTACCGACCCTCCTTGCGCGCTCTCCTGCACTCCTTGCGCGTAGTGCGCTGGGTGTTACTAATAGAATAGGGCGAAGGAGAGCTCTTCGTAGGAGGTAAAATCGGCGCGCGCGGCGCTGCTCAGAATGTAAGCGGCGTGGTTCTTAGCGCCGTAGAGCAGCGCGGCGTCAAGTGCTAAGGCAATTTTTGTTGCTCAGCATCGTATTCATCATCTTCGAGCAGCAAAGCCCGCAGACTTACTTCATCTTCAAAGCCGGGCATGAAATACGAGGTGGAAACTGGAAAAAAGGGTATCTAATCTTATCTATTCATTGCTGACTGACCCCATTTTCTACTTTCTTGATGTGTCGGCGGTCTGTAAACCTATTTCTAAATTTATTTCAACTCTGACAGGTACACGCTAGAAACTAGGTCTATGTTCCTAAAAGCGACGGGAAGTCACCCACTTTATGGAATAAAAAATCAAGAAAGCCAACTCTAGTCTCTCGGTGGAGAACATTCAAATTGATGTTGACGACACGTGCCGATCACCGGCGGTTTGCTGAATGTTCGCGATCGCCCTCCGCCGTGAATGGCCTAATAACTTAAGTTAAGCGCCGTGTGCAAGTCCCTCGGGTCCTGCTGGCGCCTACACACTCCGCAGAATACTAGGACAAAGGCTGTCACCACTGATTTAAGCACGTGATCGCGTCTTGGGTATTTATTATTAATATCATTAGAATTTATGCCAGCAGCGCAACCACGTTTCTTTGTTACGGCTATGTAGCTTGCAGTTATCTCGCGGCTTGCCGGAGGCACCCATTCTGCTAATAACGGTGTGTTTCTCTGATTTCTCCCTCAGTTGTTTTCTCATCTAGTTTCCAAATGTAGCTTTGGGCCGGCAACCTCTGCGTGCCTTTATGCCTTTGCAGACCTCCTCAACATGGGCATAGGGTTCGAGAATCCTTTACCGGAAAATCCCACCTAGTATCACAACGACAACAGCAAGGAGCATCAAGAATTTCAGCAAGGCGTCACTTATGCTTCATTCTCGAACTCAATTTTTGGCAACTATCCGTTTCATGAAACTCTGCCTCGAGTACCTTCTCCAAGGCCTCTACATCCACTGTAAGTCTAATTTCATTTCCTTCTTATCGATCAGCTTACTTACTCTTGTCTTTTTTTAGACATCAAAGTTATTTACAAGCCCAAACCTTCGTTCGAATACGTCAATCATCCAACCTCTCCTCTATGCTACGTGTGGTCAAACACAGCTATCAGCTCCAATGCCACTCAAGGCCGCCCAAGATAGTCCAGGGTAATTCAGCCCGCTTGACGGCGGATTCCTCCTCGGTCATTCTTGCCACTGGAACGCGAATATCCGGTCCAACAACCCACCTCGCGCCGGAACCCAAGTCCATGCGGGATCGTGGTCGTTCGACTATCCCGGCAGCGAGTATGTTCGCTCGGCTACGCCTGCGTTCGGTGGTCTCCTTGCTCCTCCGTCATAAACCGAGGAGAAGCAAGGTTCCTTCGTCTTACGAGCCATCAAATTGATGCGCTCTCTTGCAAGGATGGGACCGTGGACGCAGCTGAAGAGTATGCCGTCGGAGACGGCACAGGAGATGGCGGAGGAGATGAGGAGAGCTGAGAGCGAGGCGGGGAAGGGGAGAGAGAAGGAAAAGAAGGAGAGGAAGGAAAAAGAGGGGACAGTAAAGGAGAAGAAGAAGGAGAGTTGCGAGACGGGTGAGGCTGTCCGCTTCGATGAACAGCACCTTGGGACCGTCTGCAGGCGGACGGATGGCACTCACTCCGCCATTGGTACGTCTTGTTCCACGGCATCGAGACTGTCTTCCGCGACCTGTCACTTGCACCTTGAGATGGAGACGTGCTGTAAAAGGGACCGGGGACAGAGGTGAGGTGTCAAATGAGCGGTAAAGGTCAACGACTCACTTTCACTTTGTTCCCTCCAGCGCCTCGATCTCCCTTCTCACACACACCCCCAATCTCGCCAATATTTGAGGTCTTCGAATACGACACTGGTCAGAGTGATCTCGAGATTGAGAACATCATCTGAGCGTCAACAGCGACATCTTCAACCTTCAGTCGACCTCGCCGCTTCGCCTCGCCCCGCCTCTTCCTCGGGCGCTGTAATGGACTGATTTCGTCGAACGTTAGAACTATTGGATGATGGGTATCAGCGACGAACTTGGGTGTTGAAAACACCTACCAGCTGGGTGAGTATCTCGATTTCGATGAGGAGGCGTGCACTGACAAGGTAATAGTGGATCAGCTATCAAGCCTGAGGCGAACACTCACCCAAGGTGCATACACACTGCTGCCTCAGAGAGACGATGCGAGTTCCAAACACAAGGCCGCTGCAGACAACAACGGAAACATTGACGTTGACGTTCATAACACTGTATCGATGTTAAGAACACCAACAGTGCGAAATCGGAAATGGGACGACTTACCTTGCGCCTCAACCCGTGTCCTCAATCTCACACCCTCCAACATCCAGCACCGTCCGAACGTCGACATCGCCCTCGGTCCGTCAATCTTCATGACGTGCAATGCACGAAAATAACATTAAACGATCAGTAATGTGCTAGGAGAACGAGAGTCGTTTAACTCAGTTCGCCGGTGTGCTCTTTTACGTGTCTACCTATGCATCTTACCTCGCTCTCTGGTGCGCAACAACGACGTTCAGAGTCTTCGGACTCACGAGTGAGGAGGATACGATCACTGCCGTCCTATCTTCTGCGACACTTACGCTCACCGACCCGCTGCAGCGCGCTTACGACTATGACTTCCGCGCACCTATGTACCTTCTGCCTCCGCGTCTCGCACAGCGATAGGAAGGCTGGATCCGCTCAACATCGCGCCCTTCGAACGAGCAACACAACATGAAAGCCGGCTGACTCCCGGCCCCAAGTGGATGCACAGGAGCAGGCAGTGGATTGGTATGTTCTACGAATGTTCGCTGTTCGGTGTACTCACCATGTGTCAGAACTTGTACGTGATGGACGCTTGGCCATTAATAGGAGGGCTTTGCGAATTAACGCGGGTTCTTCAAAGCTTCAGAACTTCATACGAGGACGAGTGAGAGCGGAGCAGGAGGAGGATGTGGAGCAGAAGAGGCGGATAACGACAAAGAAAGAAGAGGACGAGGAGGGCCGGAGCAGATACCCTAGTCCCGTCTTTGCGCCATCTTCGACTGAGGACGCCGGTTGAAGCAAGTTTTTCGGGTATTTCTGGGAGTAGGAGGGGGACGTGGAGGATGGCGATGAGGGGGAGGTCGAGGTCAACGGACAGACAGGATGAATAGGAAGAGGGCAGGGGGGAGGATAGGGAGCGAAATGAATGAACGCAGAGGAAGCGAGGAGGAACTACAACTCCGAGCTGCATGACGCGTCGGACGCGTGTCTTCCTGCGCGTCTGCGACTGCATCTACGACCACGCCTGCAACTACGGCATACCCAGCATATCCATAACCCACAACGCACGTTACTCGCCTTCCCACTCACAGTCGTGAACTCAAACATGTGATGCAACGGTGGTGGACTTATCTGTACCCTCCTCGTGCCGGCGCTTGTGAAGTTGTGCGTTTCTTCACCCAGTGCAGCAGTACTTCGCTCACCTCATAACAGCAGTAGGGTATACCTTATGTGCTAATTACAACTTCTTCTGGGGTTAGTTTTCAGTGCTGGTTACAGTCACTGGGGGTATACTTTGGGTGTGCTCATTACAGTCACTGGGGGTACATATACTTTGGGTATACCTGCCTACCTACCATTAGCTCATCTGGTCTGGAGTGTCTCTGTAGCTAGTAATGTAGTCTTGTAGCTGTATTATATATATTATGTACATAGTATAACAGTCACTAATAGGTTCTTTGGTACATTATTGATCTAGAGTAGGTGAAATGTAAGCTTCAAGCAAACAAATGAAAGGTAGGTTGAGTGTAAATGATAGGTATGTCGTAGTGGAATAAGGATACCATAAGCACCCACTGCAAGTGACATCATCTGCGCACGGAGGGTACACCCTCTCACCGTCGGCGCTTACTGAAATTGTGCGACGCTGCATGTACCGAGGGTATACTCTCTCGCCGTCAGATCTCGCCGCACTCGCGCGACATTATCTGCGCACGGAGGGTACACCCTCTCACCATCGGCGCTTACTGAAATTGTGCGACGCTGCATGTACCGAGGGTATACTCTCTCGCCGTCAGATCTCGCTGCACTCGCGCGACATTATCTGCGCACGGAGGGTACACCCTCTTACTGTAAGCGCCCACCGCCACTGCATAGCTAGTAACCTTTATATCATTCTAATTAAAGTGTTATTACTCTACAATGTTTCTGACACTACAATGTAGCCTGCTGGCTCCCCTTCTGGAGCCTCATCATCATTGTCTGCAAGTTGTAAGGACAGATCCTTCGGCATCAGATCCACCGTTCCATCCCCTTCGATGAAATAAATTGATTGACATTTTGCGTCAAACTCATAAAAGATGTGCTCATCTTCCAGAACTGGGAAGCCTGTTGTCGAGCATACGATAGGCGTCCATTTATTGCCACTTGATCAAATTCAATGCCAGGAAGCATCCATACTTGATCCCCATTGCAAAGTTGTTCCCATTCATTGGCCCGGTTCTCGAAAAAGGCAGGTATCCGGCGACACTCCTCGTGAAGAAGCTCAACCTCCTCCACCCATCGATCGCGTCGTGCCCGACTCTTACACCATTCAATCCGGAGGCCTAACATATAAGATTAGATTTAAATGGAATTTATCATAACCAACTCACTTTCATGCAACCGTTCATCAGGTTCTCTAGCGCCTTCGCCGACAACATGTATCCAAATCCACGATACATTTCTGCGGCCTTCTGAAGCAGAGGTTTCATCAACCATTAGTGATCGAATATCAGTATCCTTCAAAACCAGGAGGTGGGTATCCCATGCCACTTTTCCAAGAGGCTTCGCCAGTAATTCAATTGCAGTACGTGCAGTGCGATATCTTGTGACTGCTTGGTTCACCTTGGCCTGTATGCGATCAACAATTCCTTGAGATCGCGTATTTGCATGCTGGCCCCTTTGGAATCGCTTTTTGTCAATTAGAACGTAGGTCCTCAGGCAAAGTGCATCTCGAAGCTCGTCAAGCGAGTCCAAACATTGGGCGTAGCGCAGATCCCATTCAAGATTAAGAAGGCGAGTATCGCATGGTGTCTGATCTAGAATTGATGATGGCAAGTAAAGTGGAATCTGGTAGACAGGAGTTTCTTCTTGGGCTTCATCGGTAGCCTCATTCTGGTGCAGGCGAACAAGATAGAGCCCTGGAATGTACATCTGTTGCACTTCAATCCATGAAGCGAGTTTGCGGCGCAGAGTAGTGGAATGAAGCTTATATTTTGCCTTTTGGTCGTCCGTTACGTGAACTGTCATTGCTTTCAAGTCATGCAACAGACGTTCCCTTCTCAAATAATTAGCCAAACAATTGATAAAATTATAATGAATATCTCGCTCACTGTTGAATCTCATACTCAAGACCCATAGTTATCAAACGACTTGCAGAAATTTCTTCGTGCATTATGAAGGCATTTCCAGAAGCTACATCAGCCTCCTCTTGTTCAGCAAGTCGTAGCCGAATTGCCTTCGTTGATATGCCTAAATATGGACTTTCAATTAGAGTTCCAAGGAAATTGAAAGACGTGAACATTATATTAACCTTTGTATGTTCCTTCAAAAGGATTGAATAAACTGTGGTCCTCTTCCCAAGCATTAAGAAGCTGTGTCCATTCATCAACATCCCTCTCGACGAGACTATCAGTAAATGCGTCATGGAAATGATGTCCGATCAGCTGCTTCCTTTACTGCTTCCTTGATCCCAGTTAAGACGTATGTGGCTGTACATGTCTGGGTAAGCCAAAAATAATCCAATTACCTGAATCACGTACCCATTTTTGTCGTTTTATTCCAGTTTTGATCTCCAAAGTGGTCATCAAGAGTGTCCCGTCTTGATCCTGGTCCCATTTCACGCGTACTGGCAGCAAGGGGATTAATGCGAGCCCAGCCACGTTCAACTCCCTCTCCATCAGTTCGCCCGACATTCTTGTTGAAATTGAAAGAAAATGCAGTTTGGCAAGGTCGAATATGTGCAGGAAGATGAAATTTCGGTATCAAAAACTGGAATGTCGTGGTATTCATGTGATCGACATGCATCCAACTAGGATATGAGTTCATCCTTTTCCATAAATGAATACTCCATTGACAGGCAATGTCGTATGAGACAGTCACTTCAACTAGTTCGCGATCCTTGAAGCTGGAGAAAAATAAGTAGTCCATATTGACATATCTGATACAGAACGACCAATGATAAGCATTTCATTATCTTTTTGCATAGCGGTGCAGAACTTATAAATGTGGCACAGTTCTGATGGACATTGATGCTGCACGGTGAGAGAGTGTACCCTCTCTGTGAGTATTGTTGCATATCAAATGGGCGCTTATGGTAAGAGGGTGTTCCCTCTGTAAATAATATCACACGGTCCTGACGGACATTGACGCTGCACGGTAAGAGGGTGTACTCTCTCTTTGAATAATGTCGCACATCCAATGGGCGCTTATGGTGAGAGAGTTTACCCTCTCCGTGAGTATTGTCCCACGTCGAATGAGTGCTTATGGTAAGAGGGTGTGCCCTCTCTGTAAATAATATCACATGGTCCTGACGGACATAGACAGGTAAGAGGGTGTACCCTCTCTGTAAATATTGTCGCACATCCGACGGGCGCTTACGGTAAGACGGCGTACCCGCTCTGTAAATATTGTTTCAGGGTTCTGACTGACATAGACGCTGCACGGTGAGAGAGTATACCCTCTCTGTAAATAATATCACATGATTCTGATGGACATTGACGCTGCACGGTGAGAGAGTATACCCTCTCCGTGAGTATTGTCCCACGTCGAATAGGCACTTATGGTAAGAGGGTGTACCCTCTCTGTAAATATTGTCGCACATCCGACGGGCGCTTATGGTAAGAGAGTATACCCTCTCTGTAAATATTGTTGCACAGCTTTGACCATCAGAGAGCTGTATCACAAATGAGGTACTCCCGCCTCATAAATTGCCCTATTATCTTCAACCCTTTGTATGCTATAGGAAAGGAGGTAATTTCCCTGTGCACTCAATGTGTTCCTTTCTATCTGCCCTGTACTTTGGACTTCCACCCCAACTATCAAGGTCAACAAGTGGTGCAGACGTTTCTAATTTGTATGTCAAGAGTTATCAGATAATCTATATCTATGGACGGTAATGTTGTGTATACCCGATGGGTATACTTTGTTAGCGTAAATATTGAGTACCCTTTTGGGTGGCAATCATGGATCGGGTATACTCTTTCACCACCTCTAGCCCAGGTGCTGTATTAAATACGAGTGCACGGTAGTGAGGTATACCCTAGGTATACTTTCTTACCGTGGCCCGTTAGAATGTAACCACTCCCTGCCATGCGACGGTGAGAAGGTATACCTTTATTGGACCTAACCCTTTGACGCTAACATCCACCCCTCTTTTCATGCTCATAATCAGCTAAAGGTATACCTGTTCTGCCGCATGGGCTCCGTTTCTATCAAGTGCTACACCCTGCGTACAAATTACAGTACTTCAAATCCGCCAGCTGGGAATCAGAATGGATTCAAGTTGCCCAAGATCTTGTGCACGCAGAACAGAATTTAAGGGCAACTATTCCTCGTTTCAACTAAAAACTAAAGGATAGTTCCCAAACTAACCGCGAGACTGACGATTTGCAGGAATCAGAAACCGAAGAAGACCCCCTCAGGAGTGACTCAAAGGTAATTCTCATCGACTATACTAACTCTACTAACTCTTTCAACGTTCGTGCAACAGATATCACAAAATATATTTGATAACCTTCCATCGTTTGCGCCGAAATGTTTAAGAACTTCATTGGACTAGATCACACTCTACCTCTTGAGTGAGTGAGCTTGAGCCTGACACGAAAATGGATGTGATTCACTTGTGGCATGAGAAACGAAGGACATACCCTCGTCTTTCTCGCCTTTCTCGCATGGCGCTGGATTATCTGACTGTTCGTGGTAAGTCACACATATTATTTTAGGCTCGTCTAATATTGTAACACTGATATTCATTTAGCGACCTCTGTTGATGTTGAGCGGCTCGCCGTGGGCGCTTGGTCCTTTCACATACCCGCGATCTGGTTAAAAAACGGTACTGACTTTGATTTCATAGACCCGTTTGTGGACAAACCATCTCCTTCCTCGCATACCTCAAGCACTACAAAGATATCCATAGACCACACCTCGTCGTCGTCCCGAAGTCAACTCTCCAAAATTGGGCTCGCGAGTTCCAGAACTGGACGCCGCATTTCAACATCGTAACGCTGACCGCTGACGGGTACCAAAGACGAACGCGCCGAAATCATCGCCACTCGCCTCATCCCTCAAGATTTCGAAGTCTGCATAACATCGTATGAAATGTGCGTTATCGAGCAGAGTGCCATCAAGAAGTTTTCATTCGAGTATATCGACGAGGCCCATCGCATCAAGAATGTCGACAGCATGCTCATCAGGAAAAACCCAAATTTCCGATAAGCACAAATAAGCAGGGGATCAGTAGAATCAATACAAATCAGCACAGACCTTATATATAGTCATAGAATATGGCGGAATATGTGGTAGATAGACCATAATCAATACACCAGACATTTATTTGAACTCGATTAGTCTATACTCAAAACACTGCTCACATATTTATTTTGAATCTGTAGTAAGTAAGTTGACCATCCATATATTGGGTGACTTCCCGTCGCTTTTAGGAACATAGACCTAGTTTCTAGCGTGTACCTGTCAGAGTTGAAATAAATTTAGAAATAGGTTTACAGACCGCCGACACATCAAGAAAGTAGAAAATGGGGTCAGTCAGCAATGAATAGATAAGATTAGATACCCTTTTTTCCAGTTTCCACCTCGTATTTCATGCCCGGCTTTGAAGATGAAGTAAGTCTGCGGCTTTGCTGCTCGAAGATGATGAATACGATGCTGAGCAACAAAAATTGCCTTAGCACTTGACGCCGCGCTGCTCTACGGCGCTAAGAACCACGCCGCTTACATTCTGAGCAGCGCCGCGCGCGCGAT
>QEYC01000068.1:0-132957 GCA_009935795.1 Pholiota adiposa
CTCCCTACGAGACCTGACACGGCGCTTTCAAGATATGCCTCGCTGCAGACAAAATTTGACAAGAGATAAGATATCAATTATGCCTACGGCTTAAGTACTGCTCCCAATATACAAACTGGAAGCACTGAGCATCCTGACGGCATGGATTCCAACATAGAAATATGGGTGAGCACAATCAGACATCGCCCAGGTACGAATACTGCCCAAGGAGATGCTGCTGTGCATCCAACTATCTCGCGGTGGAATCAAAGCCGCACGCAGATGCCACTCCTAGCATATGGATACATGGTTGTATTCAGGGAGATGAGATGAGATGAGTGGGATATACAAATGACACAAAAGGCGCGTAGGCAAGCGGATAAACAGCAGACCAGCTCGACCACTCACCAAAGGTCCATCCACCTACACCAGAAACCATAGCCTAACGAATCTAATGCATATACGTGGAGTACAACGACACTGATTGTTCGCCTCATCTATAAGGCGAGCCGAAGCTGAACGAAGCACCAAATCCTCAGTAAAATATCATCAAAACTATCCAAAGACTCACCTTGACGCTTTCCATCACTCCAAGTACCTGCATCCAAAAAGGAACAGGGTAAATCTCGAGCATTCGACATGAAAGCTGACGAAAAACTCGTTACGATCTCGTTTTAAAAAGTAGAAGTAGGGCAATCGACAAAATGTCCCTAGAAGACAAACGAGTGTGTTAACGAGAGCGAAGAGGCGGACGGTTGAGCGATAGAACGAATCAACAGAAGTATTTGGGCGTCGAACAGACCAGAAAAAAGAGGAGATGAAAGGGAGGGAGAAATGCACGGACGGATTAATGAAAAGCGCGAATGAGAGGGGAAGACTCACATTATTGCTCCCGAGCCACGTCTAAGCAAAACATCAAAGGCGATTGACAATAGCAGACCCCATGATAGGATGCCGTGCATCAACGAGGTGCAGCAGGTCGTATTCCACATATATACAAGACCAACCGTAGGGTAGGTCGGCGTAAGGAAATTGACGGCCGTGACGTGTCATGGATTAAGAGCAATCTGGTAGAGAGATCTATTAGCGAGACCATCAAAGAGGCATAGGAGAAGGAATTGGAGCGAGGGAAGAGGGATAAGAGAAGGAAATGGAGGAGAGATACACAGAGTAAGGAAGGCCGGTGTGGACAGCGCTGAGAGTAACAGGAGGACACACCTCTGAATCATAAGTCTCGCTATTAGCTACACATGCGCAGAGGTGGCGGAACAGTACCATAGTGCTCCATCACTGACAAGAGACCCGGCGCGGCGATTCTCAATATGGGCGTCGGTGGATAGATCATGGTGAGCACATTGGAGAAGCACAACGACTTGTACTCTAGTTGACGTGTAAGCATGGATGGTGTGGGCGAAGCGAAGACGTACCGGTAGATTCAACAAGCTTGCACAGGCCCACTGGTGTAGCCTAAGGAGAAAGCCAAGGATCCAAAGCCACTTATCGATCTCATCAACGAGAGACGAGGACGAGTTATCTGTGTGAAAAGTGTAGAAGCCGAACATCCGAGCGGAGTTTGAACTCGATCATCTTCCCTTCCCCTCACTCCCACCACGCGTCCTTTCTGCTTTCACTTCGCTGACTTACTCATACGCCATTATTTTACGCTGGGATGGTGGACTGCGGGTATATGGGCTGTATGAGTGGTTCTTGGAGAAGGTGAGTAACAAAAAAGCTCGATGCAAAGACCGAACTAACAGCGCCACAGGTTCTCGCTTGACCGTCTGTCTACCTCCGAATATCTAACGACTTACTTCCATCTACCACTTTGCATGCTAGTGCGCCTTTCCTAAACCCTTTTTTATGTTCCGCCTCCCTCCTCCTTCCTTCTCCCTCCGTATCGTAGTCATACGCCTTGCGTGCCTTCGCATAGAAGCAGTCGACGCCACGGCATGCATTTCGTCAGAGACAGAAAACAGGACGCGCAAATTTATTGCACGCATCCTGACTCTCCCTGATCATATAATCGAGCAGTGAGGCGTCGCCGCTTCTCTTTCGACGCACTATTAAGGTGTTCCGTGCCTTCTCACCACAACTCAATTCGTTATCGATCACCTTTCGTAGCTTGCTATGCACCCTATCTTTCCTCTCTTTTACCCCCTCCTCACTTCATCGTGCTCTAATCGCCTTGATAGATCTCGAGATACGCAGGGTAGTACGCCCTCGCTTTCCATCGCCGTCCTTCTTTCCTCAATCCATCAAGTCTTCAGGATTTTGCACGTATCGCACCCCACCCTGCCGCACGATGTACTAATACTTCAGCATTGAGCTTGGGCTTGAGCACTCGCTGGCGGAGCGGGGGTGTGGATTCATCAACTCTTGTGGACTCCATGTTCTTTGAGATAATGAGAGGTTCGAGCGCGTACTTCGTGTGTTTCCAGATATCGTGTGCTTCTAGATTCTGCGATCCGATAAGCTACATCATTCCTGTACCGTCGAGCGGTGGATAGGCTTCGCAGAGGTTTAGGACTGTTTTGTGGAGTTAAGGGTAAGTTGCAGCGCACAATGAGCGATCTGACAGCGCCGCAGGTTCTCTTCGTGCTCTCTACCACGGGTCCATGTCTCACATTCCCATTTTTTTTGTTTCAGCTCCCTCTCTCTGCATCACTGTTACCATCTGACTTTGATCTGACTCTACGTATTTCTACGTAAGCTGCTGCTGCTGGTACGTACCACTGGGATATCTGTCCCACGCAAGGCTTTACTTTGTATTTGACGAGATTAAAATTTGCCGACTAGCATTATCAATTTATCTACAGACCTATGTATAGCTTGAAGACGATGTTATCGCAAAGGAACTGCAGAAAATATGTTCCATTCCCCTCGATCTTCAAGTCCACGACATTCGTCACTATGTTGAGTGGCATGCCAGCCCATCAACCGCCAAACTCATGAGCATAAACGAACGCGTTGCATACCGGGCTCCATAAAGTCGCGACTCGAAGACGGCCAGGCACGAATCACGACCAACCATCCCAGGACCAGAAAAAGAAGACAAACTTGATCACTCGCCGAAGGTTCACTAGCAGCGGGATAATTGAACGCACATACGCAGTGTAAGAAAACCAATGCATTGATACAACCTAACACTGAACAAAAAATACAAACCATCAATGATAATTCCCAACAACCACACAGAACTCACCTCGACGCCCTCCCACATTCTGCCGCCCAGAACCAATTTCACAGAATCAATCCTCGTTGTTCAAGATGAATGCAGTGAAACGATTTTGGCGGGCGGCGTCGAAGATCCAAGTTTCGAGCTATCGAGGTAAGACCTCCTCGCAAGAAGTACGGCTGGCACCGTTGAAGAGAATGTTAGCAAGTATCTCTGCAAGGGGCGGATGAACGAGAGGAACTGAACACAGGCGAATATTGAAAGGTTTATGGGACCAGCGAAAGGAAAAGGAGAACAGACGGTATAGGCGCAACGTACCGAGCACATCCAGAAGACTATATGCAGTGGCCCATCACGCTATATCATCGATCATCGCTGCATCACTCAATTGAGTAGTTTCGAGAATGTCCGCGAGCCGCACACCATGCCCTAGACTAACATCAAGGGTTGTAAAAGAGGTCAGCAGCAAAATTTCTCGGAAACACTCCCCACAAGCCGATACTCACTGCGAGCATCCAATTTCGTCGTAGACTCCAAGCCGCACATAGACGATGTTTCTCGAGTACGGAACCAAGGAACTGCGAACAGCGGTGAATTTGCTGACCACAGCAGCGACACAGCCCATCGACAGCCCACACACAAGGAAACCCACCCAACCACAGACGGGCCCGCAGCAACCCAGCCCACGCCAACGAGACCGCTTCCATCACTAGCGTCAGTTCATCCTTGATCATTGAGTCCGCGAATAGATGGGAGTCAACTGACTAGCGGCGCCAGCCCATTGCCCATCGACATCATAAGCACAGACCAACGCGCCGCGAAGCGAGCACAATGCATCCGCGGACTCGAAGATCCCCAGACAACGAATTTGAATCTAGAGATGCATAAATCATCTATTCGTCCATCCTATCCCATTGCGTCCAAGTGTCCAAACGGCCCAGGGCCTAATCCAACCCATCATAGTCACTGAAACCACTACCGAGAAATGTTTAAGCACATCAAGATGAATTCACCCGTGCACAGCAGGGGGAGAAGATGCTGGCTCATCGCGTGGCACATTCCCGCCGTGGGTTGGAGCCAATAGGAAAGAAGGTGGACGAATGAAGTGGCGCGGCGCGGCGCATTCGCGATGGCAAAGAAAAGAAACCGAGGGATGACAGATGATAATAAACACGCACCTCAACAATCACATCCGAGATTGGGTCGGGCGAGTACTCAACAGCGTTAGGATTACATTGAGAGGATATGACTCGTTCGCATAGAATGTTACACATATACGGAAAGGGCTACCAAAGTTAGGCAAAGACTCACTTTGACGCTATGAATACCGCTTCCTACCAGTGATGGCTACATAGACGAGCGCTGCAGGCTCCAGAAAATTTCCTGTGATTGTGTTATAGTGAACTTAGCTGGGACCACTATGAACGAACATCAGTGAGTGGTAGTGGAGGTAGAGGGAGCGGAGAAATTGAGGGTTGGGGATGGATGATCAACTGAAGGGACAGAAAGAATCAGTCAAAGGGGAGGAGAGAAGAGAAGAAGCGACGGAATGAGGGAGCAAGATTGAAGGGAGAGGAAAACAACATCCAGGAGCGGGATGACATACCTCAGCCCATCTCATTCTTTCAATCTATATCCATTCGCTAACGTCGAAGGGGATTCATAAAATGCCATTATCATCCGGCGCATAAGACGATGGCATGCTCAAGGCATCGTGCGAGGGCACAATGTTGATGAGGATGTATGCGGGGACAACTGTCCTGTGCGTTGGCAGAGAAACACCAGTTTTAGCTGTGTTGCGAACTTCGAAATGAATCTAGCAGAGAACTTCGTTAGCGATGCCGTCAAATGGATAAGAGTCCAGCAATTCGAGACGTACCTCAGGATATCTCCCACTGAAAGCCACCAATGCCAGGACCAGGGTGCAACACCTCCACGATGCTTCACGCCCATTAGTATGAAGACTAGACGCTGGCAGGAAGGAAATTGATCTGGACGATGCGAGGAGGAATGAAGAGAGGAGTGTAAGTGCTGTAACGATGCCGCAAGAGCCCGTCGTGCGAGTTGACATGGAGAGCGTTCTGATCAGACTACTGTCCTACACCAAATGAGGACTGCAGATAGAGAACACGTCAACGAGACAGCTACATTCAGCAGGGAAAGGACAGCATATGCAAGGTGTGGAAAGCAAAATTCGGACGAGTCGTCGAATGTCGGAGCGGAGTTCGAATTCAATCTTCTTCCTTCCCCTCACCCAAGTGCCCGTCCTGTCGATTTTCACTTTGATTCTGTGCCGTTTCATCTAAGCTGGGCTGGTGAACAACGGGTATGGAAAAAGGGATTCCCAGTGAAAGTCAGCTACTTCTCACAATACACCAGTGCGCATCTCCCAATCCCACTCTCTTGTCCCGCGCTCCATTGAGTCTCCATCATTTTACAACCTACCGCACACCTCCCTGTTGCACAATGTACTTATTCATTGGCCGTGCGCGCTCGCTAGTAGGGCAGATGTGCGTGGTGAGGATAAGAACTCGTCAAGTGTTGTGGACTCCATGTTCTTTGAGACTCCAGCGCATACTTGGTGTGGTATCAGATGACGCTGGCTTCTAGATTCAGTGGTTTCTATGAGCCATAATTACTGCGCTTAACTAAGGATGAGTCTTTCGGGGGGCTCTTTGAAGCTTTCGTAGAAGGTGAGTACTGACAAGATCGTCAATGTATTGACCAGAATTGACAGGACCCCAGGTTCTCTTCCGCCTCTCTCCTCACTTAGCTACATCGGTATGTCTCTTCCATCCTCTCTTTCTTATTTCGTATCCCTATTGCCCTATGTCCCATGATACTACCCCGCGTGCACTCTAATTGACGTCGAATTTTGTCAGAGACATGGGATGCGCCAGCCGAAATGTGACGTGACTCTGGTTCGGCACATTTCAATTTCACTGCTTCATTTTCTTGCTAATTCCATGCTATATCACTCCGAGGCACTATTTCATGTCCATAGTCCTGTCCTCGCATCTTCTTCAGCGCGTTGACGGCTCCCATTTCTGACCCAAACCTTTAATTCGCCATGTCGACCCAGTCCTTCCTCTCATTTCACTTTCATTCCTCATTATGTAACTCTCTTCGTATCAATTATGTCCACTCCGCACGCTCCATGACTACCAGTAACGACCGTGAAATGAGTTTCTAGAGGCAGAGACGAGCACTACTGCATGTGTCATTTCGCGCTCTGACTATATGGTTTCTGAATTTGACTTTCCTGTTGCTACGTGCCGCTGGGATATTCATTTACTTGTAATATCGGCACACCCAATTCATCATACGCTAGACAACCACGATATCGAATTTACAATTTAGGGAGAGGAGTTGTCATACTTAAAAATATACACTGATTCCAAAAGGTCGTATCAAACAGACAGTCGCAGCTACAAGCACGTTTAGTGCAATGTAAAGCAGGATCGTCGTCCCTCAAGACGGGCATGCTATTGACTCTTACAGGGCTCTCGTTGACTTGGAGTATATAGCGCAGGCGCGATGCCAAACAACACATTTTGGCGAGCTGATAAGAGCGTAGTGTTCTACGCGCCTGGCAGAAGACAGTGCCTCCACGCGCCATTGATAATAGTACACGAGCTGTATAGGCGATAAGTGATTGAGAAACCAGGTCTACGGGGGGCAACAATACCTACGTATCTGGGTAAAAGCCCGGGGACGGTAAGACTTGAGGCGATATCACTGAAGGGCATGTACGTCGAGTATTCAGCGGCTATGTTTGCTAGCTCGCTGTCGAGATAACCATGTTTAGCGCAGTGATCGAGAATCTGGAGTGGATGTTGCGACACGATCTGCCTAAAATCAAAATGTCAGGCTCCGAATGAACATATAAATCAAGATACAAAGCTGTACTGCATTTGAGCGAGGCAAATATTCATCGCGCTATAAACAACGTATTTCTCAGCTGCTTCCGCTACGGCGAAGAGGAGGGTCGTATCCAAACCCGTCACAGATGGTTGTCGAAACTGCCGCTCCTCGTCCGGGGGCTTGATGAACTGGAAGAGAACCTCGAGGACCGAGGAAGATTCTGGTAGCTGTACAGGCTCGGTCCCAACTTGCATGTCTTCTGATACTTTGGCAAAAACGGCGCTGGTCGTCAGAGTCAAATATGCGCTGTGTATCTTGAATACGACGTTATCGGATGAGATATAAGTGACATCGGCATCGAGTGCACAGACTTGACAGGAACGATCAAATCAGAAAGGGCGTTGTTTTGCGAGGATAGAAACTTCAAGAAGTGGAAACACACATAGCTTGGATGTCTGTTTCACAGGACCGCCTTGATTTCTAGCTGATGATGAGGGATCCATTGAGGAAGACGGAGAAGAAAAGCTGGGGTCGAAGTCAGCGCAAGAGGCAGCGGAGTCCGAATGGCTGACGTCGAACATCTGAACGTCCGTCGACGTCGACCTGGCTCTTGTGGCTGATGCTTCTAACTTACGAAGACTATAGTCCTTCCTTATTCAGCCAGAAGAATAGTAAGATTTTCGACCTCCCAGAATCGCCCCGTCGTCATTTGAAATTAGCTCAGAAATAGGACTAGAAAGCACAAAAAAAACCTTCATCCCTTCGCCACAAAGTTAACCACACAGAGAGATTGTCGTAGACATTGTTCCTGAAGCCTGGAGAACGGCACAGAAAGTATACTCTTACTGCAGGAACGGGATTTCTCTATGCCACATTTAAAGTCGTACTCACGGAACGATAATTCAATTTTTATGAACATCGTGCTATGGGAACAATATTTTATTCAACCGCAGATCTATCGTTCCCGTGGAACGCTCAGATTAATGGACAGCTGGTTCGAGCACTGCTCGATTCAGGATCCCTGAGCGATTTTATGTCGTCTTCATTAGCTGATCAATTGAAAGTAAAGAAGGTTGAATTGGATTCACCTTTGACACTTCAGTTGGCGGTTCAGGGATTGCGCTCTCGAGTTAATTCGAGAGCTGAAGTTCAGTTGGAGTATTAGAACATTTGCGAGACTCGCCAGTTCGATATAGCCAACATGAACAGTTATGACCTGATTTTGGGTACGCCTTGGATGTATCAACATCAAGTGTGCATTGGTTTCAATCCTCCTCACGTGGTGATTGGAAGCGACGAGGCGCGACCTATTATTTCTGGTCAGGACACCAAGCTCATGGCGCATGCGGTGCACATGGGGATGTCCGAGGTTGAAGCTGCGCGAGCTGAATTGGAAGCGTATGCTGAGCCATTGTGCAAGGACGTGGCAGACACTGAGCTACCTCCTTTGCGCATCATTAATCATCGGATTCCATTGATTGATGAGACCAAAAAATGCCCTTGGCGTCCGTCTCGCTGTCCTGAAGCATTTCGAGGTCAGTGGGCGGAGAAGCGCAACGCCTACGTGAAGACGGGGCATTGGCGAGTAACTTCGGCTCGGAATACGGTTCCCATGCTGTTGATTCCGAAGCCGCGAAAGGGAGATGCTCCCGCGGAGCTGCGCACTGTTGTAAACTTGCGTGAGTGAAATAAAAATACCCATAAGCTGACTTCGCCTTTACCTGATATTGAGGGTATGTTGCGGCGTGCAGCGCGGAGTAAATATCGTACGCCGATGGACATGAAGTCTGCATACGAACAGATCCGTGTTGAACCCGAACATGTGGATAGAACCGCTGTTACAACACCGGATGGAAACATGGTGAGCATGGTAAATTCAGATCGGGGACTGTAATGCTCCTGCAACGTACCAAGCTCTCATGTATCAATTGTTCGGCCCGTTTATCGGTCGTTTTATGGATATTTACTTGGATGACATTGTTGTTTATTCGGGTACCCTAGAGGATCATGTCGAGCAAGTTAAACGTGTTATCAACGTCCTCAAACGGGAGAAACTTTACCTGAGCAAGGGAAAGCTTCATTTTATCCAGCCCGAGTTGGAGATCTTGGGACGCATCATTGATGATGCTGGGATCCGTATGGATGGCTCGAAAGTTGACTCTGTGGTCAGCTGGAAGGTGCCGACGAATCGTGACTTGCTTCGCGGTTTCTTGGGCTCGTGGGCTATCTGGCGGATGACGTCCCTGGGGTACGACTGCCTATGGGCATTCTCTCGGGTTTGACTAGTGATACCGCGCCTTTTCGGTGGCGCCTTCGAGGATGTAAAGAGCCTCGTTGCTGCAGCGCGTGAGCACCGACGAGTTCCTCTAATTTATGTGGAGGGCGCGCCGCCTATCTGGATGGTCGCGGATGGGTGTGCCACCAGAATTTCTGGCTTGGTTAGCCAAGGTCCCGAGTGGAAGACCGCGGCGATTGCTGCGTTCTACTCGGCGAAGTTAAATTCTGCGCAGAATTATCCCGTGCATGAAATCGAGATGTTGGGTGGTGTTGAGACAATGTTGAGACACGCTGACATCCTGCAGGGAGCCCATTTTACTTGGGTTACAGACCACAAAGGTTTGACTCACCTTCTCAACCAGAAAAATCTCTCGGGTCGGCAGGCGCGCTGGCTTGAGAAGATCTCGTCTTTTGACTTTGTGGTGCTCTATGTTCCTGGAAGTGAGAACGTAGTGGCGGACGCGCTTTCGCGCATGTATTCGAACGACGCACCTGGAATTGTGCGTTCACGCAGCGAAACACGTATCACGATGTCGTGGACGACGATGCGGAGGTCGAGTTCAACTCGTTGCCCGTGCTGGCTGGAATTGAGGCTCGCACGGCTGTCACACGGCGACAGCGTGTGCCGATTCCTCCAGCTGAGACTGGACGTCCTGAGACGTCTGCGGAATTTGCAGCTCGTGTTCGAGATTGGTTCGTTCTTCGCGGACCTAGAGAACGAACGGAGGGCGAGAGTAGTAAGAAAAACACAAACTTACCTCCGTCTACTGCAATTTCGAGCCCGAAAATCAACTTAACGGCGCTCATTGACAAGCTGAAGCGCACGAAAGTGTCGTCTGACGCACCCACGCCGGCCGACAGCGTGGAAGCTCAAGCTTCGAGTTCACATGAAGCTGGGAATGCAGTACCTGCGCCCAGTTTAGTCGATTACATGACTACGGACAGTAGTGGTATCAAATTAATCGGTGAACTACGAGGTCGGTACTCTGAAGACTCGTTCTTTCGGACAGTACTGGATAAGCCTTCAGAATTTCGCAATTTTGAAGTAGAAAATGACTTGGTTTACCTGAAGGATAGGGACTTGCATTTATTGTGCATACCTAAGATCCTGATCCAACATTGTAGCGCTCGCGAGATTGTAATCTCCGAGGCGCATTCTTTGTTAGCTCATCTGGGCGCGACAAAGACACTTGCTTACCTTCGTGATCACGTATGGTGGAAAGACATCGTTCCGGATACAAAGGCGTTCTGCGAGACATGCTCTACGTGCAAACTGAGCAAACCGAGCAATCAGAAGCCCTACGGCTTGCTGAACCCATTATCGGTTCCAAGCGCACCTTGGGAATCGATTGGGATGGACTTTGTAGGTCCATTGCCTGAGTCGAGTAATCGGGACGGGTCGTTCGACTCAATTACCGTTGTAATCTGCTTGCTGACGGCTGTGGTACATCTCATACCCAGTCGTATCAATTATACTGCGAAGCAGATGCAGCTGAATTAATGTTCGAGCAAATATATAAGCTTCACGGCTTACCTCGAAACATTATTAGCGACCGTGATGTGTTATTCACGAGTTCCTTCTGGGGTCATCTTCACAAGTTGATCGGTACTCGACTGCGAATGTCGAGCGCCTATCATCCCCAGACTGATGATTCTACCGAACGAGCTAATTGCACTGTTACGCAGATGCTGCGCCAGTGCGTGAATCCCAAACAAACCGATTGGGTTTCGAAGCTTCCTGCCATCGAGTTTGCTATAAACTCGGCGCGTTTGGAAAGCACTGGTACCTAGAACGTGCCGCCCTCAGAGCTCAAGGCCTCATCGACATAGATCATTGCGACCCTGCAACAAGAACCATGCGAAACGTCGCTCCAGTGCCTTGCTTCATCGATGCGCATCGTCTCCGAGTCATGGCTTTCACGATGGAGCAGTCCTGCGCCTACTATCTGCATTCATTTTTCCGTCTTCCGTCTTCTCCATATGTCCCTCCGCCCTCCATTCCTCCATCCTTCCATCCTATCCCTCATCCATCCCATCCTTGCATACGAGCCTCTCAAATATGTAATGAGCACGATGAACAACAATGTTGGCAGAACATACCGATTCCGAGGCTAGGTCAATGTTGATGCTCAACGTTCATCTGCGGCGCGGCGTGGAGGCTGAGTGAGTCGAATCGAAGTCGAATAGTCCTATTGTGGCGCGAGACACAGGGACGCAGAAGCAAACAGTAGACAAAAGAAAGCTGGATGAGTGTCACACACATAGGAGAACACCACGCGGACGCTGCGTTAGCGGGGTATAACATCATGTCGCGTTTTCGTGCAGTGGTGATATAAAGGAAACATATCCCAGTCAGGTTAACACAGATAAGCGAGTCGGATAGAAAGATAGTTTCAGAGACGGCGGCGAGGAAAGAGAAAGAGAATCGAATCATCGATCATGACAACAAGCGTATTTGGCTCTAGCCTGCGATCCAAACATCGAATATTGCCGAGTGCGCTTGCGTTGTCGCGGTGCACAAGTGATGTGCGCGTGCTAGAACCTAAGTACTTTTCATGCTCGACAAAAAATCCTGCACTACGATGGAAATAAAACACGAAATGCGGCTACGTGTCTATCTCATCCTCGGCCCGTGTCCACCGCCACCGCGCCACCCGTGTCCACCTCGTTCGTCGACCGCACTTCAAAGCTTCAGATTTCAATATTCAATAGTTTCGATGTGCACCGTTCATCAGACGTCAAGCAAACCAGGGAATTAGAATTCAAGAATCATGAATCATGGATGATCGATGAATTCACAATGTTCGCGATTCCTAATGGACAAGAACAATGACGAGTGCAGGATTCGAGAGAGCATTACGAGCACACCTCGCGCGGAGGAGCGTACGACTCTACGAGTATCAGTTGCAAGTAGGCGCTAAAGGCCTATACAAGAAGCATGGTCAGACGCGATATAACGAATGTGCCAGCACCCATCCAAGAAAGAGCTCTCGAGAATCAATCAGCGCTGTCGAACGCTAGTAATCGCTAGCAGCCTTTGCTGTTGTCGATATTTCTACGAATGCCTAATGCGCTCACATCAAGGTACAGCGATAAAAAGAAAACTCCACCACCCATCCTCAACGCGAAACGGGGGCACGCATGCGAGCTTGTATGCAGATATCATAGACAAGACCGCGAGATGCGCAGAATATCCGAGTCCTTATTTCTGAGTTCTCGCCACGGCGGAGGTCAGAGCAGGCGGAGGTGCTGAGACGAACATGGAGGCGGAGGTGAAGGTGGGCGCTCTCACAGTCTCCTGTTCAATTAATTTCTCGAAGTGTCGAACATCTGCAAACGTGCAAAATTCACTCCTTCGCGCTCCTTCCATACGAAGTTTATCTATACTGTACTGAACCGACCAACTCTTCATGTCACGCGTCACAACGCAAAAAAAAGACCTCGTTTTTATTCGTCTAAAATCAAAAGAAAAATTTTGAGCACTTTTCAGGACAAAAAATTCCAAACTTTTTGAAGAGTTGGTCGGTTCAGTACAGTATTCTCTTCGCTATAGTATTTGCCGAAGCTAAAAGTAGTACACATCAAATGACAACGATCACGATCTAACAAAAATAGCACTTACCACCTTCCTTGGTTCGCGCGATAGCCGCTCAATCTCCTCTCGAGTCTCTTCGAAGGCGCGTGAAACGAGTATTCATGTTTCCAACTTGATGTGAATGTGTATCAACATAGAGGCCAAGAACCTCTGCTGTATTGGGGTAGGTTTTGACAGTGAGACGACATGGACAGCCTTCATCGAGCTTTTTGCCAGGCTTTCCCGAAGCTTTGATGTTGTCCTTCTTTTGGTAATGACTTTTCCCTCCACTGTGGCGTCGAGAACAGACATAGATGACCTTCTGGATGTAATACATCCCTCTCTCCTCTGCAGGGGGTAGCTTCTTCTGCTTGTAGATCAGCTCAATGCACTTCTCTGCCTCATGCTCGGCTTTCCACTTGTTCATCATGCCGAGATTGTCCCATCGTAGCTGATATTTCCCAGATGCAAGATCATGTTCGAAGGAGCCAATATGCAACCAATATGTCGGGCGCGATCATTATCGTCCAAATAGGGCAACTTCGGTGTGGAAGATATCAGTGTGTTGCAAAAGTGTTTTGAAAGTGAATGCCGACAGTGAGAGGAGGAGCAGAAATCAAGAGATTTATTTCAACATATTCTACATACACGATACAACTTCCATGGGGCCACTCAACAGGCCGCAGAGCCACAGACAGCTGAGTGCATCCAAGCGCGGTGAACCGAGTCACGTGAGTAGGGCGAAATTTCAAAAGCTGACTTAGAGTGTGTACTTGAGGTAGCAAACCGGGCTCTCCTTTTGAGCGCTCGTGTTGTTATGTTGGAGGTACTACAGCGGCTAGGCGCTCAGGCCCAGGTCTTGCCTGGGTTCCCTCAACGTCTTCAGATTTACGCGACGCGATCTCACGCGTGGAGGCCCAGACCAGGCCCTTCACGTGCTCCAAAATCGTTGGCGCCATAACAGAAAATTTGAAAAATTCGCCATTCCCAGGGTGGTCTAGAAGCCAATCTGTGCACTGTCCTGGCCAGGGGTTTCGACCAAAATCTGAGAAAAAGTCCGCAATAGTGATCTATTTAAGTCAATTTCTCGGCCCAGCTTGGCGGTGATCTTGGTCCAGTCCGTTAGGCGCGCGAGACTTGTCTGAATTCGGCTCAATCTGTCACGAATTGATCGCAAAACGGTCATTTCGGGCCGGGAACTCCTGGGAATGGCGAAGCTGCAGTAAACAGTTTACGGCTCTGAAGCACATTCAGGGCTGCGGTAGTCAACGTTGCAGTCCACGTCGACATTGGACGCTACATACCTCCAATTCACTACCAGTCCTAAGCATTCAAACACTGTAAGCTTTGGATGTTTGTGTCATATGGTGCATTCAATTAACTCCCTAGTATCTGAAATAGCCGCACAACACCATGTCCGATACTCCCGATTCGCATCCCAATCCAGCTCCCATTTTCGGTGAACCCCAGGATATGGGTGCTACAAGGTTCTACGTCATTATAACCCACAGAAACACTCGTCAGAAACACGCACTCATTACAGCGAACCGGTCTGCATCTGCATCATTATCATACCCTCGTTGGCGGAACTTACTAATTCATTTCACTGATTTTGCAGCATCCATGCTTTCCTTGAATATAAGGATCCTCAAAATGACTTATTTTTTATTGCAAAATCATTTGTCGATGCGTTCGTTCTACTGGAGGGAGTGCTTCGTCAGCGAGACTGAATAGAGCTGCATTGTCATTGGTCAACAGCACATTGTGGAGTACTAATGTAGCTTGGGGCAGATATTTGGACATTCAATATCAATATAAATTTGGCTTCTCTCTCTCAAAAGTCCACAAAACACCGCCAACATTGTCAGCGCTAGAGTGATGTGCTGGCTTGGGGCCGAGTTTCCTTTCGTTTACGGGTAAACGGGTAAACGGGACCATTTTGCGATCAATTCATGACAGATAGAGCCGAATTCAGACAAGTCTCGCCTAACGGACTGGACCGAAGATCACCGCCAAGCTGGGCCGAGAAATTGACTTAAATAGATCACTATTGCGGACTTTTTCTCAGATTTCGGTCGAAACCCCTGGCCAGGAAAGTGCACAGATTGGCTTCTAGACCACCCTGGGAATGGCGAATTTTTCCTGCTGGCGCTCTGGCATTCCATTTGCTGACTCTCAATCCGCACAAACACATTTTCCCTCGCCATCGCGCAGCGTCAATATCTACGTCTAATAATACACAAGCGAGGAGGCTCTTTCTACTCCCTGCTCTGCCGCCAATGCTCGTAACACTTCCGCGCTTAGCATCCAATGTGTCTGTATGCCTAAAACGAGGGGAACCAAGGGGAATGAGTATATGGATCAATGATTCTGGTGAGTAGCCAATCCCCTCTGCTCCTCCTCGACTGTGTTCCTGATTGTGTGACACAGTATGCACGAGACTCCCTTCTTCCATCAACAACTACACGCTACATGGACAACCTCCACGTCCTGAATGACGCTGAGCTGTAAGCTCCCGTCCTTCAAGCTTCCGCTCGTTCCTTGTTCCTCTATTCCTCTATTCACGTACTCACACGCAAGTCTCTCATCCTACTGTCAGAGACCACTCTGCAATGCTCCGCTGTCTTCCCATTCCCTCTTTATAAATCCTCTGCTCATTCTCATTGCGCCCTCGTTAGACACTTAATTAGCCTCTTTCTCATATTTCTCTTCTCTTGAGACTTATTTCTGTTGTCGCTAGAATTTCTTAGATCTGCTGGTGCTGACTGCCCTCCGCTCACTCTCCTAGCTCGGTCTGCGATGTGTTATGATGGCTGAAAATGACTAGGTGCGTGCATCTCCTTCTGCCATTTCTCTATTAACTATGACCCTCTGCCTATATCTCCGGTTCCACCACCTGCGCCTTTCGGACTGTGCGCGATTGGAGGGCGGCCTCATCCAACACTCGAGTCGAGGACAAACGGATGGCCAGCAGTGGTGATCGCCTATCCAGGGATGGATGATGTAAGGTTGAGATGGACGGAGGTTAAAGATCAGACACATTTACAGGGAGAATAGAGATCGGTGCACCTGGGTAGTTCTTGCGAGTGCAAGTGGACATATTCAACATCCACTTGTCTTCGAAAGGCTATGTCAATGAGCGCAAATCTCGCATCTCGGGTCCTCTGAGAAGTCTCGCTTGCATTTCATTTCAATAATGGAGCACGTATCATTCATTCTCTTGATAGGTTCGACAGGTGAGAACACAAGATGCGACTGGAATCCTCAAAACTTTTTCAGACGGCCTCGTTCCTTCCCTATCCGCAGACAATTGTCATCTCATAGTTCCTAGTGTAAGCTAATGGTTCCATTGGCATGGAGGGTAAGAGGAATTGCATTGAAAGTTCGCTTTTCTGCAGTCATAATCATTCTGTGTACAGTACTTACTGTAATTTCGCAGTACGAGACGACATGTCCAATGTCGTAAAAATAGGTTACCGAACCTACAACAAAGAATGTAATATATCAATCATATCACCTACAGCACCTTCATAGATGGAGTACAGCTCACCGTCTTATATATGCGCCGAGTCTGAGTGGGAAAGAGAATGCTCAGCTTGAACGTGGGTAGCGGTTGAGGGTAATCGAAATGGGAATAGAGTCCGAAACATACAAAGAGGAAATAAGGAGAAATGAACATAAGACAGAAGGCACCTTGATCAAGACAGGGCAGCAGACAGCTTGAGCTTGCATTATCGAAAAATAGAAGCCAGTGCAGACAGCGCACACATGTAGTGCATCCCTGACTGCAATCCTGGCATCTCAATGCCTACCCACTCTGTCGACCACCTGATGTCGAAGATGATCTGGTTGTGTTAGGCGGCGGGTCATTGTAAAAGCTGGTAGTAGAGTCGTAAGACTCTAAAAATGGATAGACTAACAGATGATGAAGGGAGTAGATAGCAGGGACGAAGCAGGACGGGAGATTTTCTCTTGAGATGACTAGGATTCGCGAAGACATACAGACTCAATACACAGTACAGACACACAAGCACGTATGAGCTGGGGAAACAGCATATGCAGAATGTCACACTCCGACATCCTGGAAGACCTTCAAGCGAGGGCGAGATGAGGGGAGAGACGAGGAGAAAGAAAGATATCAGGCACATCAATCCTACCACCTCTCTTATCGCACAATAACCAAGGAAGTCGAGCGGAAGGCCCATTGGCTGTGGCATACAGAGTCCGTACCTATTCTGTAATCTATGTGTCAGTGTGCTAGACCTCGCTTCATGGTAGTACGCATTCAGCGGGTTGTGTCCAGCATACTAATGGAATCCCCTTAGTGTACGGACTCAGATGGCAGGACAGTGAGCATAAGCATGGCTAGGGAGTAGGACAGGGAGGGTTCGCAATGGAGAGGAGTGAAAGTGCGGAATGGAAATGCGGGGAGGAAGAGTGTAGGCCTGGAAGGAGAGGGCAATAGCGTCTAGAGGACAAGTTAGTAGCGATTGCTTTGATTGATCGATAACGTCCTTCACGCACCTCGCTGAATCCATCGACGCTTCCGAGTCCACTACCAAATAAAGCAGTTTCCAACCCCCGACTGAGCACGATAGATTGAAATCAGAAGCAGAGCAGCAAAGGAGCGTGTCTTGAATGAGGCGGTTGTCGAAAAGTACGCGGTTTTCTCGCACGGACTAGCGTGGACAATATGACCGTAGCCCACCTGGCTGATGAGCAAAATCTGCTACCCCTCGCCGCCCATCTTTATCAAGGCCAGCATATCGTGGTGCCTTCAATGTCTTGGTGTCTATGGAGGAGTGTGATATAAGCAGAGAACCAAGCATGAATCGCACTCCTCCAGCATGTTTTCCCGTGTCGGGGGCTGGCGAAGGAGCAAATGGCCTGGTCATCTATGCAATGGGCAGTGATAAGAAACCCAGATAAGTGCACATGGCACAAATCGGTTTGAACAGAGATGCACACCTAGCTGAGATGCGCACGTTATGTTTTCCTTTAACCGCCTAGGGCCTAGATGCCAGCGCATCGGAGGATCTGATACCTCGTTTACGTCTCAAGATGGGAAGTATGGTATTAATGCGAGGACCGCGATTAAGAGATCGGTTGATTATCAAGAACTAGTGAATGGGTGGGACAAATCATTCTATTGAACTGACAAGAGTATTAAGTTGGAGAAGTGAAATTAGGAGAGACGATAGCACCTTGGTGACAGGGGATGGCATTTGCACCCAGGAGGTCAGAGTCAGAAGGGCAAAACCTCTATAGGCAAAGGAGGCGGTCATTTTATCTGCTCCCGGGTGAGATGCCTAGGATGGATAGCGAGCATAAGTGTACGGTGGAGATACAGTAAGGACAGGTGGTGGTTGAAGGCAAACATCATCTGTCTGATTCCGGCACAAGCTGGGAAGAATGCGGACTGAGGCCTGAGGTCCGAATGCCGGCCATCATCATTCTTTTTTTTTCCTCTTTTTGCGTCTTCACTGCGGTCTCGTCGACCAGCCCACTCATGCACACTGTAGTCTCTCTTCCATGTGTCCATCCCCCTGACCTGAGATGATATCATTATCGAGCCTCCTGGCCCTACCCTTCTGCTCAGCATTTGTCCTCCTCGGCCTCTCCTTCTAGCTCAGAGCACCTGGATTGTGGGTTCCGGTATCCAAGTCTGTCTGTATGTCTGCACCTTTTCTTACTGCTATGATGTCTCGCTCACATACCGCCTCCTCAATCAGCAAAGGCCCATCCGACGGTCCGCCCTCCCTCCACCGTCGCGGCATAACCCCTTCCGTTCACGCTACGTGTCAATGTCGGCTCTCTGCAAGAGATACGCATGTATGTGGCCATGCCTGACCATCTCTCCATCGTTCCCTCCGGCATCCTGCTCAAGTCTCTTGCACCCACGCTCGTCCATTCCTCCCTTCAGTTTGCTCCACTCGGTCGGCGAAGTATGACAACCGCTGCTGTGCGAGAGGGAGATTACGATGTTTTGAAGCACTACAATTGCCGCAACGGGAACACGCACGAGGGCGACTTAGGGCTTATCACCTCGTAGATCAACGTCACTTGAAGCTTGATCTGAGACCCAGTTTTCTGATTCCTTCCTCGCTTCTCGCTTCAGCTAGCCTGTTCTCTCGCCGGTGCGACCCATTTCTCGACGCAGGGCTCTCTTCATTCGAATTTCATCTCTGGTGCACCCCAACACCTTTGCTGATCATGAGTATCCGCGGTACATCCCTCCCCCCCCCCCATACTCCAATTGTCTAGACAGGTGTGAGTGACGAGCTGCGTGAAGTACGCTTTACGGGTCTACGATGTTCTGTTCTGTCTGCACTGGTTTGCGTCGTCCAGGCACCTGATAGCTGCTGTGCATTTTGTAGCGTCATCCCGATTCTGATGTTGAGCTGAATCTTCACATTGGGCTTGGCATATGTCTCCGGACTCCGGACTCTGGAGGGGAGCCTATCGTATGGATGCATTCATTCCGCTATCTAACTCTCCTGGTACTATGCGTGCTGGCCTACACGTGGCACGTATATATGAGAGAGGTATACAGAGGACGAACCGCAGTCAATGGCCGGAAACGCACAGTACATGTACCCCCGCCACGTCATTCCTATTATGGCGTCGTTAGCCATTAACATGGGATGTGGTTCGGAGTCGTCGCTCAGTCCAGGGGTGTCAGTGCGCCAGGAGCTCATAAGTGTGGGTCAGTGGAGACGGCGAGGGTCCTTCCGTCCATCTTTTGTCTTCTTCTTTCGTTTCCGCGCTGCTGGTCCTGTATCAACTCCGAATTGAGACTGCTCTCTCGAAGTGGACTTCCTCACGACCCAGTTTATCACCGCCTTGCTCACTTTAGTCGTCAACATCACTTTCGCGAGCCCTCTGGGTGCTTCTTTTAGTGCTCCGAATACTTCTCTTCACGGTGCTTCCAGCGGCCTATCTGTCGAAGACTTCATGTGAAGTAGGTTCCAGGCTGCTTTTGGGCACACTGTGTGCTTGCTCATACACGTCCTTCTCCAATACAGATACATACGTCGCGTTGCTTATTTCTGTCTTCCCCTTTTGTTGTCTGGATTCTTTCGCTGCTTTGGCTACTGGGTTTGAATCTATATATAGCTCATGCCCTCCGCGTACAAGCAAACTATACCTTTTTTGTGCTATGAAATCAATTTAGAACTAGAAACATCAATTGGGTCGGCTGCGGTGATATCTCCCTGCTGTGTATCAATAGATGCTCCATTTCCAAATTGAAGGTACATAGAGGAAACTCAAGCCACGGCCAAGGCTTTGTAATCTTACTTTGCATTGAATGGCTGTTCGGAGTTAATTTATTGCTCAGAAATAGCCATTTTCTTCGCCATAAAAGCAGCCAGGTTGAGGGTGCAGATTGTTAACATTGGCACAACATCGTTTCATCTTCCTATTCTCATTACCTACAATGTCTACGACAAGTATCCAAGCCACCTTCACTGAGCCGTCTGCCAGTTCTCAATCAAATGTGCAAGGCAGCACGTACTTCACGACGGTCAATGCGCAAGTTGACAAAGATGCTCAAACTTACACTCTTCCCGACCTGCTGAATAATTGGCCGTATACATATACCATTAATCCTTATTACCGCTCTGCTCAGTCAGAATCTGAAGCTTGGCTCGAAAGCTTCCACCCATTTACGTCCGCCGCTCAGAAGGTGTTCAAAAAGTACCAGTTAAGTGTGTTAAACTTTTTCCAATAAACCGTCGAGGAACCAGACTCTTAAAATTTGTAGGTCTTTTCACTTCGCTTGTTTACCCGCAGGCCTCCCACGGTATGTTTCTTTTTCTCTAAATGTTTAGTAGGTTAATTCAATATTTTCTCAGATGCGCTGCGCAGCTGTTGTGACTTGATGCATACCTTCTTCATTCTCGAAGAGTACACAGACACTGGACGCGGAGGGAACATGCTTTCACTGCAAAGCTAGCATGGACGCCGTCCTCAACCTCGACAAAGCCAGACCCGAAGCGGAACCTATCATCGGTGAAATATCACGCCAGCACGTATTTAACTGTCCATCTCAGAGTAAATACTCCACTGACTCCATTCCGCTTATGCACACAGGTTCTGGAAACGTGCCTCTGCCACCCTCCCGCAGGCGGTGAGGGAACACTTCATCCAAAGCTGGCAAGAGTATGTCGATGCGGTCATCATTCAAGCTCAGCGCAGAGACCAATCCCACCATATCTGTACCATGGAGGAGTACATGGTCGCTCGGAGAGACAATATGATAGGGTGTGTACCCGCCTTCGCCTTTGTGGGGATTGAGTTTGGTCTGGATATCCCCCACTGTGTCAAGGAAAATTCAATTATTGTACAGCTTAACCAAGATGCGACAGACATGATCATATTGGCGAATGTGAGTATCATCTATTCATCAGTAGTGTAGATACATTGGTATTCACTGGAATGCAGGATATGTACTCGTACAAAAAGGAAAACGAAGCCGGGGACGCAGATTACAACGCAATCACTGTCTTGATCACGAATTACGACAGGGACATTGCTGGGGCCATCGAATGGATTGCAGACACGCATAGAGGCCTTTCTGCGCGCTTCCTCCAAGCTCGAGATGACGTCCTGAATAAACGTGGGTTCCCTTCATTCGGAGAGGAATTGGATCGACAGATCATGAAGTATATCGATGGCTTGGGTAAGTAACTTGTTTTGCCCTGTGATCATTATACTCTACGAGAGTTTATAATGTGGTGGGCGTAGGTCAATTCATCCGTGGAGAGAATGACTGGACATATGCTTCTGGAAGGTGCGCCATCTCGAGGTGTTCCTGTATAAAACTGATAGATTGATTTTACACTCCTTACACCAGATACTTCGGTAACGATGGCAAGGAGGTCGAAAAGACACGCAAAGTTACCATTGTTCATCCCAGGGTTGCGAATTAACCGCTTCATTTTTCTTGGAAGAAAGGGTGCCGGTAACAAATTCCATGTATGTATGTACTTCCGTAAGTTGAAGATCTGGTGGAGAAAATCAGATTATAAGTCCTCAGAGGGGCAGAATAAGGCGGCATTCCGATTGCGAATGCGCATTTACCGAGTCGACGGTGCTAAGTTTCAGATCGGCCTAACATATCCGAGCATCAGAATGTGTGTCGTAGATCGTCGCGCTCGTCGACTTGGTGACGAGGCTCATGTACGCATAAGAATCAAGAATGGAATCAGAAGCCATGAACATAGTACGAGGCTACCATGAATGCCGAACAAGCACGAAAACCAGCGAACGAGCTGAGTGTCACATAAGTTGGACGGAAGAGTCTAAGGTAGCTGCTTCGCTGGAAACCCTGAGATATTTAAGCCACCGCGACTAAGTGCGCCTATGGGGCGTTCAGTAATGCCGGCTTGATTATAGGTAGTGCACACGAATGACCTCCGTCACCACTGTGGTCCATGCACAGCCCAAGTTCAGGGGATGGGAAGAAAATGAAAGCCTAAGCCCGAAATAACCAATGCATCTTTGCCTTCAGAGTCCACAGGACAGAACAAAAAACAAAAGGTATAACCCCTGGCTGTGCATGCGAGGACGACGTGAATAGACCCAATGATGCACTAGGAAGGCGTGTTGCTGATCGCCTGCGCATGGACTCGTGAATTGGCGAAGGTGGGAATGAGATCAGAGGGAGGGAGACGGAGAGATACACGGAAGTACCATCAGATAGCGAGCAGGAGCGGGAGTGAAAGAATGAAAGAAAGGAGCTGAAGAGGTCGTGGCCGATGGACAGGCCTTGCTCGCACGCATGGCCTGTCTCCAGCTTCAAAGCGATCCAACGTGGGGGCCGAAAGCCTCATTCTCTGTTCTTTCATCTCGTCCTCTTCACGTCTTCTGTCAGCCATATGCTCGAACAAACACGCCTAAAAAAGGGGGAAAACGCTGAAGAACAAGCGCTCAACTGCAAACGCACAATTCCCGAGTCGACGGGTAATCTTTCTTTCGCACCGCACCAAGTTACACATCCAACTACGCTCGTGAAGACGAGCGATGGAAGTTGTGTCGTAGATCGCTGCGCTCGCCGACTCGTTGACATCACTGTTTCCTACGTACAAATGTCGCTTCTGCACGATCAATACACGGGAAGGTAAGAGCGGTGTTATGAAATTAAGGGATCCAGGGTTCAAAGCCCTCAAGCAGCCAACAGCCGATGAGCTCGGCGTCACAGACCAGAGGCGGGCAGTCGTCAGAGTGGAGCATTCAAATATGTAAGCCAGTGCAGATGAAGCGCGTACAGCGCGTTGAGAACTGGCTCAGATGAAAATAGCCATACGACGACCTCTGCCACCAAGGGTGGTCCGTAAGCAGCGCTGGTGGGGCATTCAAACATTAAACGTGAGGATGGCGCGATGATTGATCTGACAGATCCAAAGGGATGCCTTTGGCGATCCAGTCTCAGATGGCTCTCAGAGAGCGACAGCTGGCCAGCGAAGGTATACGATGGATAATGTAAGGACGGGAGGGGAGATGGTGGTCAAAGAAAACCATTCCTCGCACTCACTCACATTTTATTTCCGGCTTGAGCCGGCGGCGGGGGCAACGTGCGGACCAAACCCTGGTCATTCTCTCCCTCTTCACTCTCGTTCTCTGGATTTCCTCTCGTTCATTCTGCAGGTCCTCCGTATGTCTTTCCCTTTTCCATATGCGCAGTTGCGCCCTACAATGACAACGAGCGCGCCACTTCCTTATCGTCGCAGGCGTTTAGGAGGCTTTCTCTCGTGCTGGCACTCCCTCGCCGCTTCCTAACCCTCGCCAGTTCCTGTGCTTCTCCACCGCCTGCTCCTCCCGCTTCCTGTTCCCCCCAGGACCCCCACTCCTCACCCGGTTCTGCCCACGCCTCAGGCCTCAGGCCTCAGGTCTCAATACTTCAAGTTTCTGTGTCGCACTTCCAGACTAAGAGCAATAAAGTGGAGCATGTTGGTAATCCTGGTGAGTTACGTCTTTGCTCCTTTTTCTTCCTGCTCACACATCCGCTCCTCCCTTGACACAGAGTCCGCCTCCCTCCGCCGCCGCGTCGTCGTCCCTTTCAAAGACGGTCCTCGCCCAACCGATTGAGGATACGTCGCTGCGTCAGCATCTGGAGGACCGCAGTGGTGAGGCTCGAGCAGGGTCTCTATCAAGTGTTGGCCCTCCATCGCCGTTGCCTCCCCGCTGCACTCTCCGTGCCTTATGGGCCGCAGCTTGCAAGACGTCTTGTTTCGCATTTGGAGACGGAGAGGTCTGGGGTACAGCGCGTTGGTGATTCTGGTGATCATGGTGAGTAACGCTGCTTTTCGCTCCTTGATTATCCCTCATCATTTCCTTTGACTACTCTTAGACGCCTTGCCTTCCCCAAATAATGTGCAGCGGTCGCATGCCCGCATTTCCAGCCTGAACGATGCTCCAAGACACTCTGCCACACTCTTCCTGGTATTGAATTGACCAATGAAGGCAGCGCGGAGAAAGACAGAACAGTCCATTCACGCACCACAACAGCAAAAAAGCTTTTCCTCCGTCTACCATTACCTTAACTCAGTCGATTCGCGCCTGCGATGTCAGTCAAGCCCACTTCCGCTTACCAGCGCTTGCCCTCCTTTATCTCTTCTTCGACCTTCGAGATCAGAGCACCTGCATCATGCTCCAATGGGTATTGCTGCCAAGGTACGTCTGTGCCTCTTGTTCCTATGCGACGTTCTGCTCATTTTCTGCTCCCTGCTCAGTAGAGGCCTGTCTGTCTCCCTCAACCCCCCTCGCATCACATTTTCATTCTCTCGCCATCTCGAGAGGACGTTCTGCTCGAGCTACGTATCGACGTCGCCTCTTTGCAACAACCGCGCATATACATTGCCGTCCGGACCGTGGTAGTAGACTCAAACGAAGAGGTGCCACGTACCATCGCAGGTGGCGAGGAGGCTCCACAGTGTTAGTGAGCGCTTTTCCCCCTGCCTACCCGCTCTCTTCCCTGTTCCTACCTGTATTGAAGGCCACAATACATACGTTCTGTACTGTGATTGGAGAGGGTTCATTGTTTGGACACTAGGAGAGTGTTGGATGGGCGATAATTCAGAGACGTCAGGAGACGCGCTTGCACGATTCTCCTGTCGTCGGCGAAGGATGTGGACAGATCTCGTCCTCTCTTCCTGCATTCCCTTTTTCTCGCCAGGATTTCATTCACGCACCAAACATCACGACCCACTCTGTCGTCCATCTCGACGCGGCTCGCGGCTCGGTCCATCCATCCTATACGCGCCTGTCACATGTCTTGCTACAGCCTGCTCGCACATGCGCTCCTCGCATCGAACAGAATTTGCCTCCGTTCGCTGCTACGTCGTTCTTTCTCAAGCAGCTCTCCGCCCGCCCCGTCGAGTCTACGTCGCCGCCTGAACATCCTGAAAAGTAGTGCAAGGGGTGAAGGGTGCCACGCAAAGCCCCGCTGGGCGAGGAGGTTTGCGACTGCTGATGCTCCCTCGGCGCTTGACGGAGAGATATAAGGAAGACGCGTTGACGATTTTGGTGAGTTACATAGTCTTTTCTCTTTGACAATCGCTCATTGTATCCTCCAACTGGCAACTACCCGTAGACGTCAGTACGGGATTCCACGCCTATAGCCTGATCGACACTCCAGAACACTGTGCCGCTCTTCCTGGTATCAAATCAGTCATCGAAATCGCCGCAGAGCAGGACAACACAACAGTCCATTTTACGCACCATTTGCGACTACGAATATGCGAATGGAAAATTCGAGACCCGCGAACGCATGTTGTTATCCACACGCCGTCAAACTCAACCTTCGAGATGATACCCATCGACAGAGGATGACTCGATCTAGAAGCTGCAAAACTGGCTCTCGCCTGACTGTCGAAGGGTTCGATATCTTCGAAGGACAGGCCGCCGGCAGCACCACGAAAAGAAGTACTTGGAGCACGAAAAGAAGTTCCCAGAGGGCTCGCGAAAGTGGCGTTGAGGACTAAATGGACCTCAAGTATGCCGTGCTACGTCAACCCTCCCACCTTTCGGTTTGTAATCTAATCTGATTTATGCTTCAAATAACAATGACTAAATCCTCCGTTCCTCAGACTTGTGGGAAATCTCAAGGTGTCTTTGATATTATCGAAAAGGGTGAGATTCGTCTCCAAGCCGCAGCAAGGGTAGCCTAGAACGGGCTCAGTTCGAGTATAAATACTCTGATCATATACGCCCATAGCATCGCATCTGTCCTCCCGCAATCAGAGCGTGAAAAATGTCCAGCTCAACTCCCACAATCTACTTCGTCGCAGGCGCGACGCGCGGCATAGGTGCTCCCATCTTTACTTCTCCTATCCCCTTCTGCATCGCACCTTCACCACACTAACGCGCACCCAACTGCCCAGGCCTAGCTCTCGTCGCCGACATCGCCTTAAAGGACCCCACTGCCATCATTTACGCAGGCGGGCGTAACCCCTCCAATGCTCCAAAACTTCTCGAGCTTGCAGGGCACTACCCCGATCGCGTGTTCCCAGTGACGTACATCGCGGGCGACAAGGAGGGCAATGACGCTCTGGCGAAGGAGATCAAGGGCAAGTGGGGACGGGTGGATACTGTTGTCGCTAACGCTGGTGTGTATGCTTTTCGTTTTGGCGCTTTATGTTGTACTTACAAGGGTATAGCGATTGCGAACTATATGGGAAAGGTGCACGACACGCCTATTGAGAACTACCAGGAGCTTTTCTCCGTACGCCCATTCCCACATTCCTTCCCTTTTTCTCCTCACCCTTCCTCCTCAGGTAAACATCCTTGGCCCGATCATCCTCTTCCAATCCTTCCGCTCCCTCCTGCAAGCGAGCGCCCTGCCGCGGTTCGTCGCCATTAGTTCTGGGGGCGGTAGCCTCACGCTCCAGGAGGCGTTGCCCATGGACATCGCACCCTATGGTATGTGTAAGGCGGCTCTGAACTGGGTTGTGGATTTTGAGTGATATCCAGTGGCTAATGTTGAATGTATGCATGCTTTAGTCGCCTTCCCTCAATGCCCCGGCCCCGTCGACACCGACATGTGTACGTCCACGTTCAGTCTCCTCCGGTATATGACACTTACTTACAATTTCACAGCAAAGCAAGCCGTCGCCGCCGATACCGCCGGCACCATCGAAGCGCGCCTGGGGGACAAATGGCAGAAGCCCGAAGCAGCAGCGAGCATCCTGGTGGACATCATCACGGCGTCGACTCGCGAGAAGGACGGGGGCCAATTCCATAATATCGAGGGTGGGCGGCACCCGTGGTGAAGGCTTGAGTCATGGAAGACGGGTCACTGGTTGAGGCTGTAGCCCCCCCCCCCCCCCTGGACATTTTGCTGTGTATGCATTACATGAGAGAAACGATGCTCAATCTCTCTAGTCCAAATTTAGATGGGAGATTGATTCTCAAAGTCTCAGTTATGGGCCCACCAGCGGTATATAAGCATGTTCGCAAGAGAGAATAACCAATATGTAATTCACACTCGCCGCTGTACGCTGAGACTCAGTGAGGTGGCTGGCTTCAGAGTGGGCCCGCAAGAGAGAGAAAAAGGAAGACCTAAGGCCGCATTTGGAATAAAATTCATCAGTGCCGAGGGGACACCAAAGACGTACAGGCTAGTACAGACGAATTCAGTATGCGCATAGGGCGGCAAGTAGGGCAGGCGTGATTGAGTTCGGTAGATCTAATAACATCAATGCGTCTTTCAGCGCCTTGCGCGTATCCCGACACCGGGTCCGGTAATTAGGCCTTGTAGCTTGCATCGCCTGGTTATTCTTCTGATTTGGGTTCATTATTTCGGGAGTGACATTGCTATTTCTGGAGAAACCCGGAGACCCAAGCAACTATCCTTTTTCTAATCCAGCATACAGATATCCTCTGATATACTTGATGGTTTACACCTTCGGACCTCCGCAGCATACTTGAGAATTGATTGAACATTTGTTATAGTCTATCTAACATGATGGACAAGGGATACATATGCGAATATAGGGGATTGATACTAATACAAATGTGCAGGCCAGTGATAGCTAATCGCAGAAGAATATAACGAAACCGGAACAAAAAACTATACGTACTCTTGTAAGCCCATCTATCTACAGTGGTTTCCATCCCTTGCCGGCTGGCCACTTCAAATTATCCTGCTCCGTACCCAGTCCATCACCATACGCGTCGTCGAAGACATTCTCTCCCCCCCTCGGGCCAGAGCTGCGCGTCTGCTCTAACAGCAGCCCTCCATCTCGGTCAATCACTCCGCCCATACCTTTCGAGCGCTGCCACGCATCATCGTTGTCTCCAGAGTCGCTGCTATCCACATCCGGATCATCTACCCCACCAGGATCGCCTCGCGCACTACCCGCTCGCCGTCCTCTCGGGTGGTGTCCACCTTCCGTCCCCATCAGACCCTCTTTCTCCTCGTATCCGATACCTGAGTGCGACATGCCACCTGAGGGAATAAAGCCGCGTCGCGAGAGCCCTGCCTCGGCCTTTTACCGCGCGGCGTCAAACCGCGGCTGCAACGCATCGATCTTCGGCTGGAGCGTCGCGAACGTGCGCTGGAGGGACGTGGGGGGGCTCTGAGAGCTAGGATGCGACGTCGTGGAAGGAGGGCCGTGTCGTTGCGGGGAGAGATCGCGCGGGGGCGTGGACGACATCGACAGCGAGGACCAGCGGTGCACGCTGGGTTTCGCCAGGCTGGCGTGCCGCGATAAGCCCGTTCCCTGGTCTGGTCCTACCGACCCGAGCACCTGCACGCTCTCTGGCCGACGTCGGCGCACAGGCGGGGGGAAGGCGTAGACCGTAGGCGCAGTTGGTTGATGCAAGCACTTCAAGCGGAATACCCTCGAAGTGGGGGAATTGTCGGTGCTCGCGGCCCCCTTCCCCTCTGGCGTCGACGGTGAGTCCATCCCGCCGTAGATCGAGTCGAACGACGACGGCGCCTGATAACTCGCCCCGAAATAGGGCTTGCGATCCGGATGTGTAGGAGGAGGCCCGCTTCGCACGGGAGACGATTCGCCGTCTGCAGGTTGGTCAATCGTCGGGGGCGGAAATGTTGTGTCGATTGGGGAGCGGAAAGGACTGAGCGCGAAGTCCGCCTTGTCCTTTCCCTTATCGTCGGCTTTATATGACTGCGGAGGTGCCGCTAACGCCACCTGCTCAAGGGAACTCGCTGACATTGGCGGCGAAGGTTGTTGCTGGGTATGGCGTCTTCTAGGCAGCGGTGGAGCACCGCGTTCCACTGATCCAGAGGCCGACGATGCGGAGCTGATATCGTGTCCACGACCACGTACGGGGCTGGGAGCGCGGCGTGCGGGGTATCCAAACGTAGAATGTGTGTGCGCCCCACCCGATGACGTCGCAGAGCTACTCTTCAGAACTTGCATAATTCTCTCCTTTTCGAGATGCTCTTCCGCCTTCTTCATGCTCTGCGCAACCTTGCTTGCATGCAAACTTTCCTTCATCAGGTTGGATGTTACGTGGTGCGGTGGCTTTGGTGGAGGCACGGGGGGCGCACTAGCGCGAGGAACTGACTGACTGGGGAATTTGGACGGGGAGCGCGATCGATCAGCGGAGGCGGTGGAGGCGGGCCACTCGATAACGATGACGGGATGGGCGGTGGAGGTTTACGCGGTGGAAGGGGTGGAAACTTGGTATTCTCGCCTTCCGATTTGGGTGGAGGAGGCGCACGCGAGACAAATGGGTTGTAGGAGGACCTCGACGATTCGGAACGTTGGGATGGATGGAGAGGAGGTTGTGGATGTGGTAGCTGAGCCTGTAAATCAGAGATTGAGAATGGGTTATGTGAACCTGGTTCCGATTTTGATGAAGTTATCGTATCGTAAGTCGGGCGCTGAGAGGGCATTGGTGGAGGAAGGTCAGCGTTGCGTTTAGCAGGTGACGGTGCTTGCGAGGTAGGCGTCGACCGTGCTATGTATCCATAGTCAGAAGATAATTCATGAATGCCACAATTCTCAACACACGTTGCAGCTCCGGTGGTGTTGGGCGACTCGAGATAGACAAAGGATCAGCTATATATTATCAAATGAAATGAAAGACTGCGATAGCGATGACAGACACACCTTGCACAAATGCCAGCGATCTGTCCACCTCACGCCCGCTCTCTGCGTGCACAACCATCCTCAGAGCGGCGAAGAATTCTGAGCCAGAGAGCGTGTCCCCTTGTGCCAATGTGGGGGAAAAGAATCTCAGAATCTATGTAAACAAGCATCAGCCACTGGAAGGGTTACTGTGAGTTGAACATACCCCATCTATCGCCCACGAAGCCATAGTGATGTTCTCGTAGGACGAGAGCCGCGGGAATAGACTCGAGTCGAGACCGTCCGTCACGGTCTCGTCACACCTCACGTCTTGACGCTCGTCTCTGACGTTCACAACGACCGTCGATTGTGTCGATCGCATCTCTCACAGGCGATCGAGCGCCTTTTGGATGCCCTCCCACCTCACCACACCCCTCGCATCCCACCGTCAACACAGATCTGCACTCACCTTGTCATCCCGTCGCGTCCCAGCACACATCGACGACGTGCAACGGATGCTACAAAGAGGCAAGTCAGCTCTTGAGACTCGATACTATCAACGATTTGGATACTTACCTAGCGAGTAAAGGACGTAGCGTGTCATTAGCGAATCCGTATACAAAGAAACGGCGTGATAACTCAAGGATACAGTAAGTGCATGTCATTTTATTAATCGTGATAACAAAGCTTACCTCTCTCTGACACGAAAGCTTCGACCGACGAGAGCGAGAGCGAGTGTGAGGGGACAGAAGACAGTCAAACGGTCAGTCAGTCTCGTCTTGAATATCGAGTCAATGGTGCTCACCTATCCAGATTCCGGTCCCAGCACAAACGGCCGCCGCCTCCTCAAGAGCGCACTATCACGACGACAACGGGCATGTAAACGAGTCCAAGAACACAACAACAACAGACGTACCTTTGCCCTTGACCTCAATGTATCGCCCTCCACCCGCCGTCAATTGTTTTGGCCCACCGACATCGACTATGACTCGCCGCCCTCGTCGTGTTCAATGCCCTGTACGGCCATACGTACATCCGTTGTGCTGGATACCCAACACAGCGGCGCAGCGAGGAAGTCAATTGAGGTCAGTATGCATTTAGAACATCAAAGTTATGATGCTTACGTTGAGATCTGCTCAGCGAACGGCCGTCGTCTCTACAAGAAACAAGACTGGTACGACGAGGGGCATGGAAACGCGAGCACGAAGAAGAAAAGGACAAGCTCACCGTGACCCATGACCTCGCCGATAACGCCCTCCACCATCCTTCGTCGTCGTTGGCGATGACTGCACCGAGCGGTGGTGTCGACGACTACGACGTTGACGTCGACGTCAACCCGTTTGACGGAGAATTGATCTCGTATCAGGTAAGTCAGTCAAACGTTTGCTATCCAAGATAATAACACTTACCTCTCAATTTACAGTGAAATTTAAACGACGGGCTGGACAAGACAGACATCAGCGCACAAACGAGACGCCATGTGTAACAGACGACGTACCTTCGACGTCCGTCGACACCGTCCGCCGTCTTCGTGTCAAAGCCGATCGTAATCGATCTACGCAACTGCGCCGCGGATTCTCTATCAGTAAGTCAACGTTTCGTTTAAATATCAAGAGAACGATGCTTACCTCGCAATCTCCAGATCGATGTCCTCTGATCTAGCGAGAGTTCTTGACGAAAGGCACGGCGAGAATAACAAGAACGAGCACAGAGAGCAAGTCGCGTACCTTGACCACGACCTCGAGCACAACACCCTCCCTCGACTATCGTCTCTCCACCTTGCTGCTCACTCCAAACGTTGACAGCGGTGCATCTCCCTCATCGTACTCGATCATTTCGACGCCTTCAAATGCATCCGTGAATGGAATAATGGGTCAGCGAACATCGACGAGAGGGACAAACAGACGGCTCTTACCTGTGTGCACGGGCTCGAGCACTCATTCTAGGTGTCGAGAACATCTTTCTCGACGTTGAACGAGTCGACGGGGGTGTGGGCGTCGCTACAAAGAGGGAATGAGGTCATATGTGAGTCGTCGAACAGACAGACAAGGTCAATAATTCACCAGTCGACGTCCTCCAGCACCTTGTTCCTTCTCCTATGCTCGCCGTCTCCAGCCGCGTTCGCTCCAACTTGCAGACATCCTCAGTCATCGAGGACAACGTCAACGAACTCGCTTGACGTGCTGCTACGTCAAGACGAACAAAGTCAGCACACAAACACAAACAGCACGACTTACCTCGAGCCTCAAGCCGTGCCCTCGTCCTCGCGCCCTCCATCATCCATCATCCACCCTCCGTCACCGTCAATGCTAGCGTGAATGCCCTCAACATGCCTCCAAGTCGTCGATCACGTCGGCGCCGTACGGATCGGAATGGTCGAGTACGATTTCTGTAGCGTGAAGAGGGGTATCAGTGACGCCGTCAAACATTGAATAGAGATAGACGGGCTTACCAATCTGAGAAGGACTGAAGGTAAGTCCATCGAGCTCGACGATGACGATGACGCTGATGAGAGAAACAGGATCAGTGATGCGGCGCCGGACTCTCAAAATCGAAATGTGGACTCACCCTGCTTGTCAGAACATCAACTTCGAGAGCTCCAGACTCCCGAACACCGCCGTACACGATGACCGAAACACTGAAGGTGCGGATATCTGGCCAACGGCGCTGCCGCAGAAGAGAGCACATCAGTGAAGGTAATCGGAATGAGATGTGAATTGACAATATATATCCATCCAAGTAATGACAATGTGGTATATATCGTAGATCCTCGTGCTTGTTGACTCAGAGATGCGACTTTGAAATGTATACTTGGATCCAGAGAAATAAATAATGAATTCATAAGGCTTAAGGGATGTCGATGAACTCAGAGCAAGGAAGAAATTGCCATATCATAAAAAGAGGTAAAGCAGGGAGTCTAAAGTCCAATCCCAGAAAAAAGTCCTATGGACCCTACATAACCACACACCCTGACTTCTTCGATGGTTTTTTGGGGAGTGCACGTGGCATGCTAGGTGGCTGACGTAGCCGCCGAACAAGATCACAGAAGAGGCGCTCTACATTGTAAGCTGTTTTGGCCGAAGTTTCGATGAACTCGCAGTTGAACTTACGCGCCAACGCCGCGCCTTCTTCCTTCGAAACCTCTCGCTCGTACGTTTTGTCGCACTTGTTTCCGACGAGGATATAGATAGGGTCTCCTCGCTTGGCCCGCTTCATGGACTGCCGGAAGATCTCCAGTCGATCAAAAGTGGAACGGGAGGCGATGGAGTAGACAAGAATAAAGCCCTGGCCCTCTCTGAATGCAATATGCAGGTTAGAACATATCAAGAGCGAGCCCGAGATGATGCTTACCGGACCCATTGGTCCCGCAGGGTAGCATACTCCTCTGGTGAGAAAAGTTCAGTATGAGCTCGTGTGGTGTAGTGATGGACATACCTTGCCCCGCGGTATCAATAACCTCTACAAAGCACATACGATTATCGACGACCAGCTGTTTCCGGTAAGCGTCCTCTATTGTAGGATCGTAGGTCTGGCAGCAATGGTGTTAGTGGTGATGCGGCAGCAAAATACGGCGCTACTCACTTCTGTGGGTCCCAAGAAAGACACGAAGGCATGAATGGTAAGGGAAGGCACAGGAAAGGTGGCACGGGATACTGACCGACAAAACAATTTAAGGTAAACTAGGGGAGAATTGATGGGCATGGGTCCTGGAATGAGGAGGAAACAGGAAGAAGAGACTCACCTGAACAGCGAGGGCAGTCTTGCCGACACCACCGTCGCCAAGGACTGCAACTCTCCAATTGTCCATGCTGCGGGGGAAGATGAGCGGGTGGGGAGAGAGAGAGGGACTTGCGTGAAGGGTACATACTGGCTGGGCAGAAAGTCGCAAAGATAAGTGTGGTTGAGATTATGGAGGGTAGTAAAGAGAGGCTTGAGGGCCTTGTCGAGCAAGATATGGCAGTGAGCCAACGGACAGACTTGGTTCGTCTCTAACCCAGCCTTAGCCTATCCATGGGAAAGTCAACTGTCAGAGACGAGCTTCAAAGACGCGAACTGTCATGTGACCGTCTCGTCTTGTCTCGTCGTCTTCGTCGTGCTCAACGCTGGCGCATCATCATCCAGAACTACCCCCACTTCATTAAGCGCCATCTTGTACTGCACGCCTCTGCACTGAGCGATGCAAAGTACGCGCTATACACCGCGAGCCGGCGCAATCTCTCTCTTGAAGAGGAAACAGTAGGCAAGGCCGAGGCCGTCTATTACGAGAACATGGGCCATGGCTTCGTGGTTGCTATCCAAACCTCTCTGCGCCTGCAATAGATGGTGTATGTCCTACTCACAATTATCCTTCCAGTAGCCTTGTTTACATATATTCTGAGATTCTTTTCCCCCACATTGGCCCAAGGGGATACGCTATCTGGCTCATAATTTTTCGCCGCTCTGAGGATGGTTGTGCACGCAGAGAGCAAGTGTGAGATGGACAGATCCATGGTGCATCGATCATCCCTATCGTAGTCTTTCATTCTGATTGATAATATTCAGCTTATCCTTCATCTATCTCGAGTCGCCCAATGCCACCGGAGCTGCTACATACGTCGAGCTGTGGCATTTATGAATTCTCTTTGTACTATGGGTACGCAGCTCGGTCCACGCTCACCTCGCAGCCATCATCTGCTAAATGCAATCCCAGCCTTCCTCTACCAATGCGCGCGTTCACTTTGTCAAAGTCAGAACCACGTTCACAACCCATTCTCAGTCTCTGATCTACAGCTCCAGTGGCCACGTCCACACCCTCCTCTCCACCCTTCCCAACATTCTGACTCTTCGCGGTCATCTCGTCTCGCGCGCACCCCCTCCACCCAAATCAGAAGACGGACACACTAAGCTTCGATCGCTTCCTCTGCGCAGACCTCCACCGCCCGTCCCGTCATCATTGTCCAGCAGCCCACCTCCCCCGCCTCGTTGTTCACGCGCTGATCAATTGCGCTCCCCTTCCAAAACTAGTCAATCAGTTTCTTGCTCTACCGCGCCCTACCACACCACATCATCTCATCCCTAACGAGGGAAGGTGTGCACGCGAGCAAGGTCGCGCAGAGCGCAAAGGAGGCTGAAGAGCGGTGATGTAGGTGCTTAAGAGTAGCTCTGCAACCTCGTCGGGTGGGGCGCATGCACATTCTAGTGTACAGGTAGTACGGGGTGCGAGTGGCGAATGGGGCTGCGAATAAAGTTACGTGCGCGCACTAACTATTAACGCGCAGCCCACCCACTTGCCGAAATGCCGGTGCACGTTAACTTGTGTTAACGTTTTCTCACACTTATGATGGCCTGGTACTGTAGAGTCGATGATCGACGGCGAGGATAGGGTAAGTGTGATATGCAGTTACAGAGAAGACTGTACAAATAGAGTATATAAATATGTATATATCCATTGTAGATATAGTAAACATCTCTTTGAACCAAAGAAACATGACATATTCATGCGAGATACACTTTTATTGCAAATAATGCACCAGGGGAAGCGGGAGTGCTTCTTATAACTTTGGATATGTTTATTAAAAGTAGATAAAACTTGGTGTAACTAGTATATAGTGTGTATTATTGTTGAGGAATTAGGTTATTTTGGTTTAAAACTCGAAACTAACCAAACCAGGTGGGTTTTTGTTACGTGAGTAACGAGGAGGATTGGTTGCAAATAATTAATGACTAAGTCAAATAATATGATAATTTGCGTACTACTCTATTCACATATTTACAACTCGGGATTGACAATATTGACGCATTGTGAGAACTATTTGCGGCGCTACCGTGCAGTGGGCATGTACAGTGCACGGCACCAGGTATCCTTCATGCAAGTTAGTACTATGAAAACAATTTGGTAGCTTTCATCTGAGTGTATTATACATGTCCGACAATATTTCAAGCTTATTCCACACGGTGGACATGTTTATGAGTCGCCGATATCAGTGTTGGGAGCGTGCGAAACTGACTTCAGCATCAGGAAAGCGCCGCCGAGTGAGTGCGTACATGCGAAGATAAGTCAACAAGTGCGTGAGGGACTAGAAATTATGAATATAGACTACATTTCAAGAGTTATTACCCAGTTAGTACCACGTTGATACCATGTTAATACCATGTAAGTCGCAAGTTAGTACCACGTTAGTCACAAGTGAACCACATTGGTCGCAAGTTAATCCACGTTAATACAAGCATGTACTGTTAAATTATAATTATAGGTGAGTGAGGGTTTGGTCGTAGACCCGCTGGCCCAGATTGCCTCGCTGAGTGCAGCTGCCTAGCACAGCACCCTTCAACCGACGCCTCCCTGGACCCTCAATCAGCGACTCCCCCGCATCCCTTCCTTTGCGCGCACCGGGGACTTCTTTGTGCATCACGAAATGCGTAAGTCCAGACGCCATCTAAGTCGCACGTTAGTCGCAAGTTACCGCATGTTAGTAGCAAGTTAGTAACAAGTTATTTGTGCACTACTTGGACTGTTAGAATATACAGCACTTTTATTGATAAACTATGTAGACACACAACTATCTACATCCTGGAACACGTCGCAGAGAGCCTACCTACAAGTTAGTGCTCAGTTAGTTCACCGAGCGCCCACCAGTTACTTGTGCCAGTGCCAAGACAATTTCAGCGCTACTGTAGGCCTTGCCAAGTAACTGGGTCGCCACTTGATTACACCGCCAAGTTAACTGGTAGAAAACCCCGGTAACTGGCACTAACGGGTAATAAAATTACGTGCTTTGCAAAAACGTTAGAAAACGTTAAACCCCGTCAACGTTTTGCAGGAGCACGTTAATTGTCCACTTAACTTTGTTAACCACCATATTTGTTTACTCTATTTGTACAGTCTTCTCTGTAACTGCATACTACACTTACCTATCCTCGCCGTCGATCATTGACTCTACAGTAACAGGCCATCATAAGTGTGAGAAAATGTTAATGCACATTAACGTGCACCGGCATCTCGGCAAGTGGGTGGGCTGCACGTTAATACTAAATAGTTAGTGCCCGCACGTAACTTTATTCGCAGTCCGAACACACCAATCGCCACTCACACCCCGTACCACCCGTACAAGAAGTTAAATATTTCCCTGAGCACGTCGTAGGGGATGTTGTCGATTGGCGCCTTGGTGGTAGATGGCATCGTGATGAACTCGGTGGAAAGAATGTCGTGCGCGTGCATGCAGCACAGTGTGTGAGGTTTCGTCGGAGTTTCAAATGAACTCGGCGCATTCGTGTCGCCTCCGAGTCTCTCCCTCTCCGTCATCCTGCTTCAACCCCTCTGCACATCGGTCTCGTTATCGATGATCTACTGATCCCCTTTTGACAGAGTTCGAGTCTACGTAGCTGGATAGGAACCGCGATATATACAAGGCGGTCGAAGGCGCGAAGGGAAGACCCAACAGTGGGAGATCCACTCAGTGCGTTGCTGGAATTACCCTCAATTCAACAGCTAATGTTTTCTCTCCCTAGCCTGGCCTCTTCTTCCCTAATTCACTCCTCAAAGCTACATTCTGCGCTCTTCCCGCTCCGTTCTGCGTTGCTCGAGCTCTCTCAGCTGTCGTAGTGCATATTCCTCACTTTCTTCAACAGTGTCACCATCCACGAATTCCACCTTCGTCGCCACATTTGGACCGTCGCTCCGCCACCTTGAATGAACTAGAGGAAGAGAAAAGTATAAGGGAGTCGCGCCAAGCAGCTGCGAAGATAGCGATACGCAGCAAGCTGGCATCAAGACATGCGGCAATAGCCCTCGCACTGGACCAGAATGGGTCAATTCCCAATGTTGTCGCACCATGGGTGTGCTTCCCGTATCACCGTCTGCACGCACGATGGGCGTTGCATTTGCAGCACTCTGCGGCGCGGAGACGCAACTCGGGAACCAACGTCCTCAGCCAGAATGAGCGCCATCTCGTGTCGTAAGTCTTCCTTTCTTTCGTTTATGTTCTAATTAATTAATTAATTATATATCTCTAGAGATACGCCTATTCAAACACGAAGGCGAATTTCCGTACAGGTGTATACCTATCGACTCACGAACATGCAGCAAGCTGATGAAACGGGAATCATCAGACAGCTAGGTATGCTGCTGAGCCTCCATTTACGTATATGGAAAAAACTCACCGAGCGTCAACATCTACGCAACCGCCTTCGCCAAAATAGCTCCTCTTCGTCAAAACCGTTTGAAGAGATGCTCGCGGACTAGATGCACCACAGCGCTGCACCTCCCCCACCGCCCGCGTTGCCATCCCGTTGATCCAACTGGAATTTGACATCCCAGCCCGCGCACATATCCACCCGGGTGGAGTTTGAGAAGTTGAAAATGAACGTCGTGTTCGTTACACGCCGTTCCGTCTTCTCGCTCCCCTCTCCACCCACTTCAACAAATTTTCTATGCATATAATCAGTCCGCCGCTTCCACAACACTCCGTGAATCCCTTGTGCACGACCTTATATCGGCTTAGGAGATGAGAATGAGCCCTGAGACAGATAGGAGGGCGGCAAAGGGGGCGAATTCGGATGCGGAGGAGGTGAATGGGCCTGCAAAAAGACGGAGGTGCCCGTCTGGTGTGCATCCTTCGTCGACGCCTACGATCCCTTTTGTCGGTTTGGTCGTTCCATCATCCGCCGCCTACGCTGATTTCGCAGGTCTAGCAGCTCCAGATGGACGAGGAGCCTGTTAATATCGATGCTGAGCTGTGGAGGGAGACGTATGTTCCCATCACGCAGGATGTCATCCCCGACGACACGACTCGCACCAAGCTGCGCCGGCACGCCCAATTCTGGCGTGGCGTCACCGCCGTCTCCTCCTGGCCCCTGCTACCGCCCTCCTCGTCCCCGCTGCCCATCGCCATCGGCCCCCTGCCCCCGTCCGAGTCTCACTCAGCGCCCCTGCTCTCGTTTTCGTCCACGACCAACACCGACTGCCTACCACCCAGCTACGCCGCATACACGACCCGCGCGCTGCCCTCGCAGGCGCTTATCACCCAGTACATCTCGTGTATCACCCGTCGTCGGCCTACCTCCGCGAACTGACGAACGGGTCCGCCCATATTGGGATGCCCAAGCCCTATGAGGCCCGCCGCTGGGCGTGGCGCTCGATGCGCGCGGGGTGGGTGGCGAGGGGCGCTTCGCGCGCTGGGGATGTAGACCGAACGCGGTCTTGAATCCGGTGCTTTGTCGAGAGGCGAAGGAGGGCGCGGTGAAGGCGGGCGTGCGGTCTGAGAATGGGAACGGGAAGAAGGGCAAGGAGAGGGAGATGGATGGAGATGAGACGGAGACGGATGAGGAGAGGGAAATGAGGGAGGAGGAGGGCAAGGAGGAGGAGGAGACGACGTTGAGGTTTGCGGTGTTTGCGTCGAGAGATTTGAGGGCGGGCGAGGAGGTTGTGCTTGCGTGGGAGTGGGATAACGGGCATGCTGTGCATCGGTTGCCGGCGCTTTTGAGGGCGCCACATATGTTTCCGTAAGTCGAGTCCGTCTATATGCGTCGAGGACACCGTTGACCGACGATTTAGCCCTATCCCTCCTCCGCACGGCGATCGTAATAACAGCAAAGCCGAACTCAGACACCTCAAGAATCAACTATCGAATATCCTGCATGCCCTCTCCTCGACGTTTACGACTTGCGCTTGCGGTGCGCGAGCGAGGGATTGTGCGCTCAATGCGATGGCGGCGGTCGTCGAGCGTCTCGAGGGCCCTGGAAGCTCGTTCGAATTCCCGATGGAGAGGGACGGCGGGGCGTAGAGGGCACGGAGAGACGATGAGGGCCATCAGGAGAGGAACGGCGCGGGATTTGGAGGTTGGGGCAATGTGGATTTGGGGCGGCTGGTTGAGGCGAAGAGGGGGTTCAGAGCGAGGGAGAGGGTACCGTTCAGTGGGGGGATGGGCGGGATGGAGATGGTGGATGAGGAGGATACAGCGGAGGGTGGAAGTGAGGATCGGAGGGCCAAGGGTGTGTTGAAGAAGAAGGTCGGTGGACGGAGGGGGTTGGCGGGGAAGCATCCAAAGGACACGGAGGAAAGGGAGTGGGCGAGGGAGAAGGAAAAGGAGGGTTTTACGTTTTCGATCGTGCTGCCTGAGGGTGAAGCTGAATAGGAAGGGCAAGGGCAAAGTGCGGGCGCTTGCACTGCGATGATGATGTGAGATGGACGAGGATTGTGTTGTGGGGAGGTCGAAGGGTAAGCGCTCAATTTTGTCGTGGGCGCCTATTTTCGGTGTTGATTTTTTTCTCTCTCATTCACAGATGTCTCTCGTGACGCGTGACGCTTGTACTCCCAACAGCTCCGAGTCAGCGTCGAGATCCGCCTCATTACTCGTACCGACTTCACATACACAGCCCAATCTCGAGCCTCGCCCGCCTGACCCGCCGCCTTTGGCTACGTATACGCTCACGCCAGAGGACGAGGACCGCATGCCGCCCAAGATGCGCAAGCAATGGATGCATTGCGAGCTGCAGACGAGGAGCAGGCAGGAGGAGCTCTTGTTTGGGAAAGAGCGGCGGCGCATGTTCGTGCAGGTCGATGCGGTGGATAAGGGCGATCAGGTGGAGAAGGTGTTTGATGGGAGGTTGGTGGATGCGTAGAGGGGTTTGGGTATTCGGTTCGATGGTGCGTTTGTGTCATGATTTTTTTTCTCCTGGATTTCGTTTCGTTCAAATTTGTGTTTTATTTTGTTTGTTTTTTTGTGAAGGAGCGTTCGCTGATGGATTTTCTACAGATAAACCTGCGCATACACCCTCTACCCCCGACGATATCGCCTGCGATAATGAGCTCATGCCGCCACCACCCATCCCCGCCGCGCTCGACCCCTCCACCATCTCATCGCAACGCACTCGATCTTCGACGCCAACACCCTCGCCGCCCTCGCCAAACCTCCCAACTCCTTCGCCTACACAACCTGGGCTGTCGCCGACGGTTGAACCTAGGATCGCCCATCCGAACGGATATCTACATACGCAGTTGTCTGGATTGGACGCTGGCGGTGTGGGTATCTCGCCGTTGAGGGGCTTCGCGAAAATTTCCCTGCTGAGTGCGGCGTTGACGCTCGACAAGGAGGATAAATCCAAGTTGGTCGAGGTGTCGATTAAGGCTGCGTCGCCTCCGCCGCCACCGCTATTGCCGCCACCCTCTGTTCAAGAGGTCGTCATTGAGAAGGAAGTCGAGGAGCAACGAGAGGTCGAAACTGAGGAGGTTTCACGTCCGGGCGAGGGTGTGGGCGCAATGGTCATAGACGAAGACGTGGAGATGTGCGATGTCGATGAAGAGGAGGTCAGAGAGGCAGTCGAAGTCGAGGCCCCCGTGGAAGAGCCCATCGAGAGGGAGGCACGCGAGCTGTCGGCGACGTGGAGCCCTCTGCGGCGTGCCAGCAAGCTTCCTACCGACGACAACGCTGCTACTCAACAGCAACAGGAGGAAAATATCCCTGTTGTGGTTGTTCATGACGAGGAGGTTCATGCGGAGCCTGTGGAAACGAAGGCTACCTCGTCGCCTTTGGATTCGATGGCGTCGACGCCTGCTTCTCGTTGCTCGCTGGTGCCTTTCACCTTTTTCGACGATATCAGCCCGATGGAGTATATGCCGAGGGATCCTGAAGTTGCTCGGTCCAAAGTTGGCGTTCGAGAAAGCAGTGTTCCTGAAGTGTTTGGTCCTTTCTCCTTCAGCGCATCCTTCGCCCCATCCGCCGCTCCATCCGCGCCCCCGCTTCCCCGTTCTTCACAACCTCCAGAATCCGCAGTCGCTGAGCCAGCCTCTAACACCACTCGAAAGACCATCACCATCATTCCTGTGAAGACTTTACCTCCAGATCATTTCTTTGATATGGACGACGAAGAGGAGTGGAAGCGCCAGGTGGAGATGGATGTCGATGTGTCTGTGGAAATTCGGAAATCACCCTCGCCCTCGCCAAGAACACCGCCAGTGCCTCGTTCAGAGTCGAAGGAAGTCGAAGAGGAGGAGGTTGAGGAGGAGGAAGTTGAGGAGGTTGAGAAGGATGGAGATGAGACACCCAGGCGGCTGTCAGTAGCTCGGAGGACGACGACGCCACGCGTTGTATCTTCGGGCTCGGAGGAGGAAGATGCTTCGCCGGCCGCGCAGATCTTGCTCCATCGCGAGACCAAAAGGAAGGACTCGGTGGATTCGTCACGCTCTGCGTCGCCTGCGTCAGTCGAGGAGGAGGAAGATGAGAAGGCGACGGAGATGGAGATGGAGGTGCATGAGCCTCCGCCGCCCTCAGGGTCGACTGTTGCTGAATCTGAAGCGCCGCCGACCTCTGCTACCTCTGTAACCGCCCAATCAATGGAGGTCGTTGAACCGCCGATCGAAGATCACCAGCCTTCCCCAGTTGCAGTTCCAGCGCCAGCGACATATCCACTTCTCGATATCCCATCCGCTCCTCAATTGTCGGCAACCAAATCCGCCTCTCCAGCGCCTCCGTCTACGGACGCTCCACCCGCCACGTCATCCACAGAGAAACAAACGTCCACATCCCCAGCACCGTCGAACGTCGATGCTCCAGTGCAAGATCAGGCTGCGCAGCAGCCCAAAGTCAAGCTCTTGCTCCGCGACTTCGTGCTGAGGAAGAAAAAGCAGCGTGAGGAGCAGGAGGCGACGAAGAGTGCACATGCGTCGCCTATGAGCGTTAGCTCTGCGCTGGCAGCGGAGGAGGGGGATGGTGAGAAGGAGAAAGAGAGGGAGAAAGAGAGGGAAAAGGAGAAGGGGGTTTCGGCGAAGCCGGTGTTGGGTGGGAGTGGGAAGGGTTCGAGTGAGACGACGGCTGCTGTTATTGGGTCGAATTCGGTACCTGTTGCTCTTCCGGCCTCTGTGCTGGTGCCTATCACCATACCCGTACCGACAGCAAGTATGCCTATCGTCACCACACCCAGGCCGATAGCAAATATGGCCGCCACCCCGACCAGTGCCATCGAAATCGCGCCGACGAGCAGTAAGCTGGCAACACCAACTCCACTCGACAGGTCGAAGATGGCGTGGTGGAACTCCCAGATCAACAAACAGCCCTCATCCGAACCTAAAGCGCCTCAGGATCCGACCTCGATTGATGAGAAGCCGTGGCTACGCGTAGCAACCAAGCTGGCAAGCAATCTGAAGCCCGACGCGAAATCTCTCGAAGTTGTCTCCGCCACTTCGCCTGTCGTCAGCGCTGCGCCTCCTCTAGCCAAGCCGTCTCTCGAGGAACCCATCATCAATGGGTATCATCCGCCTCTTATTCCTTTGCCTCCGCTATCTCGACAGCCGCAGAAGATACCATTCCCCCTCCCAGTCCGTCCTCAGAAGTCGTACGTGCCACCCTCCTCGACCCATGGGTTTGATACCCGCAAAGCAAAAAAGGAACAGCTCGACGCTTCCCTCGGCGAGCTCTCTACTTTGCGATCCCCCGTGCAGAAGTTCTTCCCCCAACCGACCGCTTCGTCCCAACTCAGCGTTCCTCAGCGTCAGTCCGCTCTGTTCAATGGGTCGATTTCGCCCATTGGTCCTGATCTCGGCCATGCCGCCCACACACGCCGCCCATCGCACGAAGATGGTGAAATCGAAGCTTCGCCACCCCTTGCGCCTTACCGAAATCTCGTCTCACCCGCCGCGCGACCTTTTCCTCCCAAAGGACGTCCCTTCTCTAATAACTTCGCCACCCCACAGGCGCATTCACCGCCTACCGGCCCACGCTCATCGTTTCATCCATCTTGGGCGTCTCCGACTCCCTCTTTCAACGGCAACGGCGGTGGGTCCAGCTACTGCCCACCCACATTGGCGCAATCAGTGTCTGCTGCTGCGAGCACCGCACCAGTTAGTCATCCAGCGCCTCCGAGTGCACCCCGTGCGTTGCGCCAGTCCATGCTTTCGAATAAACCTGCCGCCGGTAGCGCTCCGGTGCCTTTTTATCATCAAGGAGGATCGCCGCATATTCCACGAGGACCGTCTGCGGATCGAGATAGAGATCGTGAGTGGGATGCGCGTCATCATCGGGGGGCGCGGAGGGGTGGAGGAGGAGGTTGGGCAAGATGATTAGCGAGTTACGTGGATTTGTTTTCGTTACTTCTGGTTCTTTTATATTTGTTCCTTCTTATTCTTTCATTATTCTCTTTTGTTCGTCGTTACTCTGATTCTTATTGTGGTTTTAGTCTTTTTATTATTCCTTCCAGTCTTATCGGCTTCAGGACTCGTGTTTTATTATTCCTGCCAGTTATCCCGCCATCTTTTCTCTGTTTTAGCTGTTACGTCCGCTTTGCGCCATGGTCTGTACTATTCATATATCATCTGTGGTATGATCAATACATTATACGTTCAAACTTTCATTTCAACCCGTGGAAATGATGCAAAGAATAATCTAGTCGTCACTAGTTAGGTATGTCATAAGTGTTATAAGTACGTTCGAAATTGGCAAAGTTTTATGCGGCGGGTTACTTCGTCGTCGCTCGCCACGATATCAAAGTCTTCGTTATAAAATATGATGAGTTGCGCAATGTCGCGTGTTAAATAACCGCCGATGTTGGCGACAAAATTAGGCGGTATGGCTCCAATAGGCGCTGGTTGAAACCCGGATGCTCGCATCATGCTCGAAAGCCTATTGTTCGTGGCTTGAAGGCCGGAAGTGGTCCTTGGTCTCGCCGTCGGAGCCCTCGCCCTCGGCGTGCGCGTCTTCGCTTTCAGGCTCGCGTCGTGCGGCGTCTTCCCTCGATAGTCTCTCCTCCTCCTCTATATCCTCCTCATCCTCCTCGTCTACCCGCTCGAGCTCATGGGACATGACAGTCGACACGCTCCTTCGATCCTCCTCCTCCTCCTCCTCCTCCTCGCCCTCCTCCTCCTCTCTCATATCATTCATAGCATCAAGCGGGCGTTCAAGGAGATCGAGCTCGTCAGCATCATACCGCAGGCCATTAAGACCGTTTTTCCGCTTCCGATCCCTCGTCTCGCGCTGTGTCTCCTGGTCCCTCTCCCTGTCTTCCTCCTCCTTCTCCTCAACATGACCCTCCTCTCTCCTTCCCTCCACAAGCTCCCTCAAAACCCCAACTTCCCGCTTAATCACTTCCTGCTCCTTCAACACATCCTCGAGCGCCCTCACCCTCTCAAGATGCACCGAAAGGCTATTCTGCGTATCTGCGAGCTGCGATTGTAGCTCGGCGACGAGGGACGCGTTGAGCGAAGGCGGTTGTGGCGCTTGGGACGTGGAGGCGTCGGTTGGAGGCGAAACGCCGTTAACTTTGGGCGCGGGAGAGGATGACGTGGCGCTGGCCGCGGTAGCGCCGGTCTCGCTCGGCGGTGGTGAGGTCGAGGTCGAGGCTGCGACGGTGGAAGCGCCGGTGGGTGGGGGAGGTACGGGTCCGTTGGGAGATGGTTGAGGTGCTGGAGGTTGAGCCTCGCTTGGAGGCCGCACAGGTGGGAGGTGCGCGGGGAACGCGGGTAGGTTTCCGGGCTACAAAAAAAATGCATATACTCAGTAAAACGCCAGCTCTGACCAGCGTCGATTTCGATGATCTCAAAGATCAGCGAGATCGGGCGGGTGTGTGAGAGGTAGATCGAGGCGCTGAAGTGAACAAAGTGAGTCAATTGACTTCGCCGCTGGTTTAACAACTCACCTGTTCCTGATTATTTCTCCACTGCCTCTACGTCTCCAAGTACGAGTGGCAGGTCGAGAGAGACGGGCTCGACACCGTGGAACGAGACATTCCAACAGCGGAGTGAGTGCCGTCTGTTCGTCTGTGTTGATGCTCGCGGACTCGCCGATTCATTATCCTATGCGTTTATTGTGTCCATGGGTTCGAAAAACGCCGCCGTCGACCTTGGCAGGCAGCAGAAAGAGCTGAGAGATGTTGGAGGGCGCGGGAGGGTGGTGGACGTCGAGGTAGAAGACAAGGCGCGTGCACGTTCGACTTCAAGCTTCCGCCCCATCGTCGTCGTTGTGCACAATGTTCCGTCCAGCGCGGTAGCGCGTTGACTCAACTGGAGATGGTAGAGGGTGTCAGACGACGATGTGATGAACTAGAAAGCATGTGTATTCATGTTGTAAGTAGGTATGTGGGGTATAATGCGTGAAGTGTGAGTATGTTAGGTGGCGAGTTGACGAGTTAACGAGGGGATGTGAAAACACAAAAAAAAGCAAAGAATGACGGAAGAGTACGTAGCTAAAGTAAACCTCGCAAAAATATATACAACACTTGTTCATCCACGGCGTCTGTCCCTGATCACCGCGCGCCCAAACTGTCATATTTGGCGTGGAAGGGCGACATCGGCGGGTGCGTCTGACCTGCGTTTCCATACGAGTTGCCCGTCGCGAGGTTGAGATTGGACTGGGAGCGCTTGAGGATGTCAGCAGCGACGTCGGCGCCATACTGTTCCACCAGTTGACTGCGAAGCTAAAAAACACAAGTCAAAAACAAACAAAGAAAAAAAGAAAAACAACACGCACTTGGCATAATTCTCCACAATCACCGCCATCGTGCCCATATTCAACCGATACGCCTCCGGCATCATCCCCTTCCCAAACCTATACGTGACCGTCATTGTTTTCAGTGAGCGGGTGTCTGATACATTGATGTTAACATCCCCTGGGTGTCGACGAACCAGCGGTAAGTATTTCCTTGTCTTTCAATGTCCTACGCATACGCTGATTACCTATTTTTCTCATCAGCATCGACCTCGTTATTGAACTCGACATACTCACCTTGCCTGGTACGTATATTCCTCCCTGTATTGCATCCGCCGCCGCCCATCATTGTGAGACTGACCCGCACCGCACAGGGAACGCACTCGACGTTTTCCAAGAGTTACGGCCACCAGCGAGACAAACGAGGCGAGGCGAGGCGGGTCAAGAGACGTTGACGGCGGTGGGAGTGCTGGATGTAGGAGGGTGCGAGGATGAGGGCTACAGGTGGCGTTAGAGGTAAGCAACGCCGTTTTGCATTTAATACTCACCTCGTTTGTCTCGACGTCCAGACGCCGCCCCTCTACGACGAACGCACCTATCCTCGTCGTCATCTGCGGCCGACGTATGTCAGTAACACTGCCCGTTGAACGTATCACGCACCTTCGGTAAGTTTTCATTCACCTTTCATTCTCCTGCACGTCGCTGATCTATTAATGTTATTTTCTCGTTAGCGGCTTCCACGTCATCAAGATCGACGGACTCACCTTGTCCTAGATGTGCTAGAGGCGGATCGAGGGCGACGTTGCTGTTGGAAGGGTGCTGGATGTTGGAGGGCGCGAGATCGAGGACTTGAATTGAGGAGCGAGGTAAGCCGTGCCGTTTTCAATTTCGCGAGTGTAGAGTTGTTTGAAGTCGAGACGGCGCTGTGAACATCGACGTCAACGTGTCCGTTGTTGTCTGCGGCAGCCGTGAGTTTGGAACTCGCGTCGTCAATGAGTCGGTGGCGTGTACGCACCTTCGGTGAGTTCTCGTCTCGTACTTGAGGTCCTGTGTGTCGCTAATCTATTGCTATCTTGTCAGCGCACGTCTTGTCATTGAGATCAAGATATCAAGATAGTCACTCACCTGGTACGTGTTTATCTCGCTGTCGAGCACCCGAGTTCGTCGCTGACACGCATCCGCACCCAACAGTTTTCGTGTACGGCCTCCGAGGGATCGACGAGTTGAGACGAGACGAGGCTGCGACCTAAATTGAGGGCTGAGGTCGTTGAATTTGACGTTAACGTTAACGTCGAGGTGGTGGATGACGGACGGAGGCCGCTGGAGGCCGTTGGGCGTGAGGTCGAGGAGACGGAGGTCGAGTTTTTGAGGTAAGTCACCCCGTCTCGAATTCAGCGCTGATCAGACGGATCTCGACGCCAGAGGATGCTCTCGACGTCGAGATCACTCTGACCAGTGTCGGATTCGACGATCTCATAGATCGACGAGATCGGGGGCGTGTGAGAGAGGAGATCGAGGCGTGGGAGGGAACAAGGTGAGTCGTTGACCTTTTCTGCTCGTTTAACAAACTCACCTCTGTCCCTGATGCTTTTAACAGCGCCTCTACGTCTCCAAGTGCGAGTTGCAGGTCTAGACAGACAACCTCGATGCTGTGGAACAACACGTTCCAACGGAGTGAGCGCCGTCTGTCCGTCGCATCTGCGTTCGTGCTCGCCAACTCGTTATCCGGTGCATTTGGTGTGTCCATATGCTCGAGTACGCGCCGCTGTCGACCTTGGAAGGGAGCAGGAAAGGCTGAGAGGTGTTGGAGGGCGCGGGAGGGTGGTGGACGTCGAGGTAGAAGACGAGGTGCGTGGACGTTTGACTTGACAAGCTCATTCCCACGCGCTGTCGTCGTTGCGCACGGTGTTTGGTGCAGTGCGGTGGTGCGTCAACTCGAGTGGAGATGGTAGAGGGCGCACGAGGGTGTCGGACGTCAATGTGATGGAGTAGAAATCATGGATATATATGTTGTAAGTATTTGGGGTATATATGAGTTAGTTATGTGAGCGAGTCAACGAGTTAACGAAGGAATAAACAAAATGATGTCATCGAAAACGTTTTCTGTCTTCGATGGTTTCGGTGCGTAGATAGACAGGTGCTTGCTCTCTTCGGCGCTGGGTGCAACAATGATAAAGTTAGTCCATGATGTGGGATATCACACGGATTAAGCTCACCTAGTGCGACAGACGAGCACTCAGACTCGCGTAGGTACCGCCATGGAACCGTATGTATGGAGCCGCTGGACATAATATTGATAAGGTTAGTGCAAGATTTAGTGGATCGTGTACCCCATACTCACCTAACCCGCAGACAACATTCTGGAGATCCCACATCGTGCGACGAGCCCAAGCATCAAACATCGGCCCTTCTCCCAAACGAGCGATCGAACGCCGCAAAGATCTAGAGGAGGTGATGACGTCTACGGCGCGGTGATAACTACGACGCGGGAAATGTATGGGCGTCATCTGTAAGTCTTGTTATGTGCACCATCGAGATGTGTAGCTGACTTTGTCTCTCGACGTCAAGGACGGGCAAACGCTATACGAGGATAATAAAATAAGGTATGTTAATTAGTATCTAGTTCGTTTTGGGCCAGGGTTGGGATATGAACTCACGGCGTATTTTGTATAGGGACGTACGAAGAGCATGTAGGTTCGATGTCGGTGCATGGAGAGACGCGGTCATCCCCACCGAAAATATGTTTACTCATGAAATATGGGGTGTTAGTGACGATGACGGCCACATGAAGAATAGAAGAGACGTACTGCGGCGGCAGCGAACGATGGATATTGACCTATCGAAAGGACGTAAAAGGTGCGTAAGTCGATCGTGCATTAGCTTTGATGATGTGCTCACTTACTTTGCCAGGTATTGTCATCGCCACCGACCTCCTCCACTCGCTGCAGGGAATCATTAATCAGGACTGCAATATGCATTATACATATATTTATAGGCTCATGACAGAATATTGCCTGCACGAGGACTTCATGTTATCTTCCAGGGCGCGCCTAATCGATCAAGTATCTTATTTTTGCGAGGCATGTAACATCATCTGAGCCCACTCCCAACTCGCAAAGTGGGAATGAAATGCAAGAGAGAAAAAACAAAAATAGAGGACATGCGGAACTCCGCTGCCAATCAACCAAAAACTCGAATCAGACGCCTCTCATTCTGACAGAAGAAAATCTAATACAGGCAGAGAATTGAACGATCAGCAAAACCATCGTAGCAAACCGACAAGCCGGTTGCGGCAAGCGCCATCGCGAAACCGCTGGTGATTAGAGACACCCCAGGATCCAATCATTGAGCCACCAAAGCGCAGAAATATATAAAGGGTGCGCTTTGGGTATCTTCTGCAGTTGCAACCACACTATCTTTAACGTGGGGACAATCTAACAAGCTGGGATACATTTCTCAGAGGCGTGGGGTGGCTTCATGCAACCATCCCCCCTCCTTAATTTAGCTCGACATTTCGAGTCTGTGGGACCCCGGACAATCTGACACGAGCATCCATCGTTCGCGTACAATGTCGCCTGCGAGGTAAGTTTTTATACGCGTCTTTAAGTCTTGCTGATGCGTTTATGATCCCCGGATGCCAAACACAGATGATGAGGGTTTAATCAATGGTTAGGCGTCAAGAGATGGTGGATGTCGTAAACAAAGGGCGCAGTGTGCGCCATAATAGGCATGAGAATTATTCTTTGTAGCACCGAAATGTTGAACTTACTCGCGTGCTAGTATGTGTATATTATACTCTGTACTTCATGCGGGGACCTACAGCACATGTTTTATTTAGACAGATACATATATCATACACTGATACAGAAAAATTGTTCGTACTTCGTTGAAAGACGGAAAATAAGGCAATCTAAGAAAAGTGTGCATAATGAACTTCTCTATTCTGTGCCCCAGATTGAGGGTTCTGCCTATGCCATTCCTCTTGCCGCTGCTTCTGACGCCAGACCACATATCGGTCGTAGGGGTTATCCCAAAACCAATCTTTCGAGTCCACCCACCACTGAACCTGATCCATCGTCGAGTGAAGAAGGGAAGTGAGTTGTTCGACTTGCTTCTTAGAGATCCCGCGAAGGGCAGGAATGTTGCGGTTGGTGCCAAATGCAAAGATCCACTCCATATGTTCGTCGTGCTGCATGTCATTCCCATTGAAGACACGCTGACATTCCACGGTGAACCCAACAATATGACTCAACTTTTCAGCGAGAAAAGGAGCCGCGCACGCAAAAATAGGACCATTGCTGGGGTATCCATAATCCACGGCAAGGTCAATGGCGGCTTTCCTTTCAACTCGCACCCCGACCCACACTCGGGGAGGTATAAAGTGCAATATACGATGGGTAAAGAGACAGGCGGGCAGTTGTCTCGGCGAGAGAGGGGGAACATTGGCTTTCTGGACATTCTATATGATATGTCAGCTCCTGGGGCACGAGTGTGTGGCAACGCGCAAACCTGGTCTCCGATTTGAGGAGGATGTGTTAAAAGATGCGAGTACTTCTCCCTCCATTGTCCGTCAGCATCTCTGGGGGGATCATTGGTGGAACTGATGATGCTCATCTGAAGAGTTTGGTGGATGTTGTTGTTTGAATGTTGTCATTGGTTGCTACTGCGAAAAAGGACTCCTCCGCGGGAGAAATCATGTGACCATTATGCCCTATATATAACCAGTATGACAAGATTCGCATCGCAGGCAGTGCGAATCGATTTGCCTGTGTATCATTCAGATTCATTCCCACTGGGAACATAAGCAATGAATAGCCCCAAGCTTGCCACCGCTAACATACCTTCCTCATCACCACACCATGCATCCGAAAATCCTCTCAGATATCGCTTCCGCGTTGCGGATATCGTTTGACACCGCGATTTCAGGCCATGAGCACCATGAACATCCCCTTTACGAACCTTGGACCATGATCCTCGCACAGACGGGGATGTTTCTTTCGACAAAGGACACTATTGCTACTTGTTCCCCTCAACATTATCTAATAAATCAATATTATACCTCAAGTAAGCACTCAGCATTCCTCGGAGTGGATCACCACCAGAGCTAATTGAATTCCAGGAACTACTCATCTCGAAGCTAGCATTATTGCTGATGCTGGCGACAGCGTTATTCTAGATGGGAACTGTAAGAGTTGCCTCCACCTTTGCATCCTGATTCTTCTCATTGTATCTCTTATCAGCCCAAGACGAAGACGCTTATTTCGGCAACGGCCTTTTCGCAACATCATCACCCAGGCTGCATCCTAGCAACCATTCCCCTGTGCCAGACATCTTAGGAGTGCTCTCCTACGAATACGTTATTCCGGATTTTATATTCTTTACCCTTTCGCGAAATCCCATGGCCCCAAATGGCGGACCGGCATTTTCCAAAATTGCCCGCTTAATAATTGAGGTGATGCCCCTTGCCAGTGGCGAGATGCTGGAAAAGGCGTACGAGTATGGATTCATCAATATGCTACTCCAGATTAAAAAACAAGTTACATTCGCACTTACGGAATATGCATGGGGGGACCTTGATTATTTTTTTATCATGGCAGTCGTTGGCGAGCGCTTCCGACTTATGAAAATGTCTCCACCCACGCAAGGACTCAAAAATCCTGACGTGATTCAAGTGGGCTTGGAAGGGGATAGTGATGCTGGCATACCTGTGCTCATTGGCGATGAAGGAGGAGAGTGGAAGGTAAACAATCAATGGAGAGCTGCCTGGACTCTCATTCTTGCTCAGGAGTCTGCCCTGGACTCTGCATTCCAGAAAAACCTTCAATGGTTGGCTTAGTAGTCTTTCTATTTTGCCTTTTATAACCCGCCGCCTATACCTACTTATTTATTGTCGGTGGATTTACTGCACTTTAGCATATGAAACAAACTATATTAAACTATGTACACATGATTGATGATTGATGAGTGCGCAGAGTGTACAGCAGGAAGATTGCGCCTAGAGCTGCTGCGCGTCTTAGCGCCCCCATCCCAGGCAACTCATCCCTGCCCGAAATGATATAATCTACGTATGCACGCAGTTCCCTTTCCTACCATTCTCCTCTCATCTTCTTCTCCTCTCCTCCTCTGCGGCACTCTCGCTGCTGCCTCTACTCGGCTCCCTTCGCGGGATGAGTCCTCTCACCATCAGGTCACTGCCTCCACCGCTGAGCAGCGTGAAACGAGAACAGGTTTTATTTCGTTATCTCTATATTCACACGACAGTCCAAACGTGCGGCGTTACTTATACTTACATTTGAGGTTCTACTTTATATCACTAAAGAAACCCGCACATAAGATACTTATTAGCGCATGAAATAGACAGCAATCTTGTAGTATATATATTGTGCGCAGAATCAGCACTGGCGGATTGATGTCTTTGTGCGTTGGGGATCAGAACCTGAATAGTTTTGGAAATACTTCGAGAACGATGAACTTTTTGGAGTTCGAATATGATACGCAGATTATCTACGTCTTCACACGCGTTCGGACACACAGCACTAACTCCACGCTCCAATTCATACGTCAAGAGAAATATCGACGGACGCCGTTAAGAATGTTATATTTAGCCTTGTAATAGAGGAATACAAGTAGCGTGCAGAAAATAGCCACTCAGGCAAGTGGACGGTGGGATTATATATACAAAATTCAACGAAGTTCAATCCAGAGCTATTTCGGCGTGGATCAATTGAAACTTGTGCTCTGACAGGCTGCTGCTCTGAATCTGCTCGGATGCGATATCGCTCTCGCCCTGTGTTTTGCATCAATCAGACGTTGCGTTCGAACTTCGAAATCACAAACAAGATGGGATCGATTGACGCGCAAACGCACCTTGGGAGAAAATAAACGAAGTGAGTATTCTGCATGAGGACCTGGGTAGCGTGCGAGATGTTAGAGGGGACAATCAGTGACAATGCGCATGTCGTTCTGATGTTCATAATCTAAGGATCATGATTAGATGCGCAGAATTTAGCGGAGGTACGTACGTACGTTCTGAAGGCAGCGCGGTTATTCTTCCATGCGTGGAAGACCGTTAATTATTACAGACGACGGACAAAATCCGGCGTAAATGTGTGGTAATTCGTGGGGAAGGACGATGCGCTTTTGTTCACCTTTGCGTATATCCGAGTCCACCGTTTTGAATTATTGGCAACAGGGAGTATGCTACGTTACTTGCTGTGGTGATGTGTATTGTGTTCTTGCTTGCAATATCGGTGTCTGGAGTGGCAGAAGGCGCAGGCGCAGTGCGATGTGGCGAGCAGGATGGTGGTGCGAATGAGAGTGATGGTAATTCGGGCCGGGCCACCAATCTTGTCTTGTCATAATTTGCACTCCTCATAAATATGTCTTTGAGGCATTTGACCTGTATTTCTCTCACTCTCTTTACTGAAAGTAGTCTAAATAAAATAATGAGCTCGATTTATAGGTTTTTCTTCTTCTGAAAGTTGTCAAGTGTCCAAGGAGCGCTTCCAGTGGTATTTCGGCATCTCCTATTTAGAGCTCCGCCTGAATATGCAACTTTACTCCCGAAGCTTTTTGCTTTTGCTCTTCGTCAATGCATCATCGATTCATCCTTCGCAGCGAGCTCCCTCCCCTCCTCGCCCCTCCTGTCATATGACAGATGTGCGCCAGTCAAGAGAGAGTATCTCCGTCACGATGGACATCAGAAAAGGGCCCAGGATAGGTAAGTCGATGACCATACCCTTATGCTACGGTACCACAGTGATGACTGACAAGAAACAATGTCAGTCGACAAAAGAAATGTCCTATGAAGTCCACCTCTCTTGCTCGCGCTCTTGCTCTCCTCTTGCTCTCCTCTTGCTCTCCTCCCTCTGTCGTCTCCTCTCGCTTTTCTCTCGTCTCCTGCCCCTCCCCTCCCCTTCTCTTTTGAACTCCCTGTTCCACTTTCAAATTCCTGGTGCTTGTCATTAATATTAGCACTAGTATATGTGTTGTAGATAGTTGTAGAACATTTATAAGACCAGAATATACATTTTTATCGTCTAAACGAACTCAGAAAGTATAATAGATCTCGAAATGCTGCGTTATTTCGTTCAAGGGCGATGAATTTATTGATCTCTAGGACTCGGAAAGCCGAACTCGGTTCGAAATTTGCCGAACCACGTAGCACAAACCGGAAATCGAACCTCGTAGCTCTCCACTACCGTAGTCGGCTACCTCGGTGCAAAGGAGGATTTATTGGAAAGCTGTAGTGGAGCCGCTACAATAGAAATTTCTAAACCCGCTATAAGTGCAGAGACTACCTATCCAAGAACATGCAGAGAGAAAACTTACGGAGGATTTGGGGTGAGCGTGGAACGTGGAAGGCTATTCGTTCGGGTAGAAGAACGAAAAGCCGCAGGGCGAGGCGGCCGTGGTGCCACTGCACGTGATCTGCTGTGGGCGAGACCCCATCATTGCTGCTGGCTTGCCTTTCTCCTCCTTCCCTCCATCTACAATCTTTCAACGGCGAGACACAACGACGCATTCGCGCTCACTGATACCCTTATCGTCTCTCCTTACTTTCTTTTACCCTATATTCACCGAAAACACCCCGGATACTGGCATCGATGTCAGAATTTCCCGCTTTCCCCCGCTCCTCTAGCTCTTACCGCACGACCGGCGCAGTGCCATCATACGACTCCAACATTCGAGCTCGCCTCCCGGAAAGCACTGCACGATGCCTGAGCCAATTGGAATTAGCCGATACCTCAACATCAATCGTCTCGAGGCAAGCACACAAACTGCTGGGGATGTTCAGTGGAGAGCGGCGGAGCAGACTTCAGCGCGAGCAGCGTGACAGTCTGAGTCAAGGAAGTCAGACTAATAGGTGTGTGTTCTCAGTACTTTCATTGCTGACTACGTTATTGACAATCTACTCAGAGTCGCCGTCATCGAAACTTCAACCTCTCTGCGGTCGTCAGCGGAGGGCGGGCTCACACCGACCAAGTAAGTTCCCTCCCAGCGGTCGGTAATGACCATTCCTTCTTGTTACCATGTTCCCTGCGCCTTATTCCCCCCACCTTCACTTTCCTTTGTTCCTTGGCCTTTGACGGCCTTCGAGCTCGCAGACGGTGACGACGCCGGTGCTCCATTTCCCCCTAATCATTTCTCTCGGCGAGGCGTGAACTATTTCGCTTCAAGCAGGGTCGCATACGCCTCGCCTCCTGTTTCCATCATATGTTCTTGGGTTCTATTCAAAATTTCGCGCCTTGCCAACACAAATATGATTTATATCAGGAAGCGCTTCTTCTCCCTACGCGCTCTTCCTCGTTTCGCCTCCCGTTCGCAGTGCTCTGTCTTTTCTTTTTGGATTTCTCCTTTTTTGGGGGTGCTCGTCATCACCCGTTACCGACAGCCCCATTCGTGAAGCCTTTCGGGCGCCTTAATGCATCCGGTACCTTTTTTAAATTCAGGACGACCTCCGCTCATTTACTTGTTTTGGACTTTCTCTGCCTCTGGAGGCAGCGTGGAAGTGCTCTGGTGATGGAGACTCGTTGACGTCGTACCTGGGTTGTACCAGGGGGCTGTCACCGGACATTGCCGAGGCTTCAACTCCTCTGAGATTTGGCAAAGCGAGTGCTAGAGGTCATGGCTGATGGCAACCGTTTCAGGCGGGACCAGGGGTCTCGCGATCGGCTATCAGTCTTGCGATCGCTCACTGATAGACTAGCGCGCTACGTTCTCCTTGTAGAAATACATACAGAACAGATTCCTGCCCTACTCCTAATAGATATTTGTGTCTATTATTGTGTAAAATATAAATTAGCCTAACTTAAGCACTTTTTAGATGGAGGAGTCTGATAACTTGATGCGCTTGTAGCAATTAAAATAGCTGCTGATGACTCTACGCTCATTTCCGCATTGAATCAGGCAGTGGGATGTGCGCCGAAGCCGTTTGTTGTGCAATATAACGACTCCCCTTGACCTCGTCTGTCATCATGTCAGTTTGAGCTGTCGGATCAGGTTCAAGAGTATCGCTGTTCGGCACGTTCTGTCTCGAATCTCGATAAGTGCTTGTTAGCTTCTCTAAACAACTAATATGGGCGCTGAGTCGAGGCGCTGTTGGAATCGGTGGAAGAGTATCATTAGAGTCATCTCCAGTAAATTGGTCGGAGTACCCAGTGCTAGATGTACAAATAGTTATGGTGAGTTAGGTTTTTGTGAGTGAATTGTGTCGTGCGGCCACTGAGGTACGCATCTAGTGTTTGAAATGCCTCATGCGCTTGCTTTTTTTTCGTTTCCTTTGTTCCCTCCACATATTGATGCTCTTTTAAAACCTTTTCTTACTCTTATGATTTATCACAGTCCGGTGTCCCCGATGTTTTACGAGAGCTTCGTTGACCTTGTTGTGCCAATCTTAAAGAATGAGCAACAAAGATCACATTTTAGGTACTCAGAATTTGAATCTGGGTCGTAGTATACTGGAAGTTGGGAGGAGCATTTAACTTTTGTGTGAAGGACAGTTACAAGCTGGATTATGGAGAATTGAATTGAAGTAGAGGCGCAGATGAGCAGGAACTGCCATGATCAATTGGGCTTTGGGTGAGTTTAAACAGGAGTGTGGGGGCAATACTTCAGATTTAAAGAAGCTTCACATTATAAGTACTTAATACACAAGATTGACAGTACATATACATCCATAACCTCATGGAACAGTGTTGAATGCGCTCTGAATCTCCTCGAGATATCACATCGCTCATGCGATCGAAAGACTGATAGCCGATAGCGAGACCCCTGGTCCCGCCTAAAACGGTTGCCATCAGCCATGACCTCTAGCACTCGCTTTGCCAAATCTCAGAGGAGTTGAAGCCTCGGCAATGTCCGGTGACAGCCCCCTGGGTTGTACGACCCCGTCGTGTTTGCGGGCCCCAGGTTTCGTCTCCGCCTGGTCTCCGCTGAAGCCCTGTTGCAGCGCATGCAATGATGGACGAGCGGCGATCAGGAACTGCATTTATTGATTCCGGTTTCACGTCTTTCCCCTCGTTTTCGTCATCGTTATCCGCTACGTCGCTTCAATGTAATAGGAAACTGACTGTAGTCTTCCCCAATAGATCCTTCAAATCATTTAAATCTCTGTTCAATATTCCTTCTACGGATAAGATACCCAGCTCTTCGCGGAAGTTGCGCCCTGGGATGGGCCTCTTCAACAAATCGCGCAAGGCGCCTATGCCTCCATCCCATCCGCCACCCATGCCCAATGACAGTAGGCCTCTCATCCAAGCGCGCTACCCATCCCGATTTGTGCCCTCCCTCCCAGCCGAAGTCTGGCTTCTCATTCTTAAATACGCCGCCTACCCGCCCTTCATCGACCTCCCAACCCCCACCTCGAAGCCGGTATCGCCGCTCAACCCCTCCTACACACGGAGCTATCCCTATCCAACCACGTACGACCCGCACTCGGAGGCCATCTCGTTCATGCACCACCCGACGGCGCACACCCACCTGCAGGAGCGGCTCGCGGCGTACCGCGCGCACATGCGATCCAAGGCCGCGTTGAGGCGCGTGTGTTGGGCGTGGGCGGTGATTGCGCATGAAGTTTTGTACGAGTTTGTGTGGATTGCGAGCGCGAAGGAGGGGAGGGAGCTGGCGGGGATGCTTTGTGGGGATGTTGGGGAGGTTTTTGTGGGCGCGACAGTTTCGGTTGGGGGAAAGGAGGCTGGGAAGGGTAAGGAGAGGGCCGAGGGCGAGGGTCAGGGAAGTTTTGGGAGGAAGTGGATAGGGAAGCATCAGGAGGCGCCCGAGGCGGACGCGAGGTCGGTCATTTCGCGCAAGTCGTCTTCATTGGCGCTGCCGCCGCCATCCGTTGGTCGTTGGATCAAGCGGCTCCACGTCGAGACTCGGTCCTTGGAGCGCTGCTCTCCACACGATCTCTTGCTCATCCTCCAGCATTGTCCCAATCTCGAGGAATACTCAGACTATAAGAGCGTCCGTCGGCCTATGCACCCTCTCATGCTTAGTCTTTCCGATGTCGCCCCATTCAGCATCGGTACGGAGAACGACGAGTCCGCCCTCGTAGCCGCGCGCCAGCGCCAACAACAACAGCAAGCCCTCCTCACCCCCGACGCGCTTCTCTACAACCTCCTTTCACGCCCACTCCGCCGCCTTACCTGGACGAACTACGATTACGACGCCACGGACTTCGAGGCTGGCATGCGCTTCTACGAGGACGTCGTCGCCCCTCGTCTCGAGGTTATGGGCGGCCACCTCGAATATCTCGAGCTCGTGCTCAGCGGAACGGCGACGCACGGTATGGGCCAGCGCTCGTCGAATGGATGGGGTGTTGGAGGCGCGTGTGGCGATAGCTCCAGGGATTTGTTTGGAGGCGGACGAAAGGGGATGGGACTCGTGCCGACCTTGGCGAAGAACCCGGCGCAGACGATGTATGGAGCTGCGAACATGTTGACGCAGCTCGAGGCATCGTATACGAGCACCTCCGTCACATCCTATCCTCCTTCGATTTCGTCGATGTCGTTGGTTCCTGCAGACGGAGGAGATCTCATGCCCTCCATCGACGGTTATACCTACGCCCTCCGCCTACCCGCCCTCCAGTCGCTCAAAGTTACTCTCGACGACGCGACCTTCCACGTCCTTTCAACTTGGGACATGCCTCACCTCACGCACCTCTCCGTCGTCGCTGCCGACTTCGGGTACAATCTATCCGGGTTCCGTCGTTTCTTCGAGGTGCACGGCGCGAAGATCTGGCAGCTCGAGCTTGGGCACTCGTCAGGCGCCATCGAGGAAGCGTGGATTACGGAGCCAGCTACGGGTGTTGCGGCGATGAACGGAGGCGAGGATATTACGCTGGAGGCGTGGTGTCCTCGCCTCGTCGAGTTTATCTGTAGCGCCGATGCCGAGTGGAACTGGCAGCGCCCAGATTGGATTGCGCCGCACGTTCTCCTCCCTTCGCACGCCGGGGTCAAATTCATAGGTGTTCGTGATATGGAAAAGAGGCTTTTGAGCGATCTCGACGAGGCATTGAGGCGGAGGAGGGGTGATGGGTCGCGTCAACGAGAAGGGGCGAACACGAACTTTGAAGAAGTCGAAGGATGGGATAACTGGAGTGACGAGGATGAGGAGGTGGTGGTGGAGGGAGACGAAGAGGATGAGGATGAGACGGTCGAGGGAAAGCGCCGCGAGGATGACCCCTACTTCGCTCTGCTCCAGCAGTTCGGGAGTCTCCTGCGACGCGACGCCTTCCCATCCCTTCTTTACGTGAGGGATATGAGTTGGGAGTCGGATATCATGCGGCGCACATGCACTATGCGACCTCTTCCCTCCTCTGCCTCCATTCGCGCCTCGCCCACGCCCACGCCGCCGCCGGAGCCTCAACCGCTCCACACCGCACGCCACAATCCATATGCGTCCTACTCGTCCCCCTTCCTCGCCTCGTCCTCATGCCAGCCTCAACACTGGTGGAGCGGGACGATGTGGAGTGGTGTACAGGCCGCTGCCGCCGCCGCGCTGAAGAAAGGTTCATTGTCGAGGGCAGAGCAGGCCCAGATTGCAGCGCGCGAGGCGGAGGAGGCGCTTGCGCGAGCCTATGGACGAAGGATTAACGTTTTTTGGAGACGGGTGACGAGGATGTGTAGGCGCCAGAGCGTATGGTTGGAGGACTGCTTCGGGGTGAATGTGACGAGGGCGAATTTGAAGCAGGCGGGCGCGCAGTGAGGGTATGTGTATATTCCAATGATTTTTCGTGTGATTTCTTGGACACCTTTTCTTTTTGTTTGAACTCTCTTCGTCGTCGTCGCTTTTCTGTTGCATATCTTGTCTTTTTGACACCCTCATGACATCACGATCTCCTTCCTTCATTCTATCTCATTTATACCTTCTACAGCGATGCTAACCATCTTATATCCACAATCTTCTTACACTGTTTATACCATTTGCTATTCTTATTGTCGACATGTTTTATTGTTTCTGCATCATACATTTTTCTGACATTGTTTGGGTCTTTTTGTCATATATATATAAAATTGAACCTTCCAAATTTGACGTAGAGCACTGGTCTCTAAACTTTCGCAGTTTGAACTGACTCGTTGTGCGTAGCATCCCTTTTCTTCTTCCCGTTTGTCGCTGGCAGGTTCTAAGTATGTTTTAAATCTACTCTATGTGTATATGATGTTTCTAGGATACCTTGTAGTATATAGTTCAATTGGAAACTTCAATGTTTTGATACCTAATAAGGCAATGCGTATGAGTATCAGCGCTCGCAGGTCAGTATCTTGTTCATCGCAGTTTTCATCGTCCTACCGCATCAGAGTTGAAAGGATATTCAGTTCATTGTCGTTGAGGTGCATTGCCGAATTACCTCGATCATCGCCTTGTCTTCTCCTTGTTTCCGTCGTGTGATCCATTCAACATTCCATCAGAGCCGAATTTTGATTTTTAAAATGTTCGCATCTTGAGTGAGAATTCTTCATTCTACCGAATTCAAATAATTGATACTTCGCGACGACTGTCAGAAAGAGTCGTATAAAACGTAATTGCATCAAACCCATCTTTCCTCGCTCCTGTGCTCGACGACTAAGTATCTAGGATAATTCTATTGGGAAACCCCCTTTCCCCACAAGCCTGGGGTTTCTCAGCGTGGTTATTGGGAAACCTGTTAAAGTATATACGTTGTGGTCCCCCTATCCCAGTTCCGTCTATTCCATCGTACTTCCTATTTCATACTTTCTTTCCTTTCCTGGACAACCACTCTCCACCCGTGCGTCGTTACCTAGCACGCCATTACGACTGGTTCCGTTCTCTCCCGTAATACTTATACTATCGAGTTCCCATAGGGCATGCCTCATCTGTCACCCACTTCGTGTCTGACTCCTGAGGTATGCCTTTCTATTATATCTTACTGTCTCTTACCATACTGACTACCTTACGTCTACTAGTTTTACTTCGTCTTTCAGGTAGTCTATTTGGTTATAGATCTGTCACCCACTTCGTGTCTGACTCCTGAGTTTTACTTCGTCTTTCAAAACCGGTCCCACTCATCTAATGGTGTTCCACGGCAAGTGTCCGGCAGACGCCATCACGCCATCATGCGCCTCTCATGCGCCCCAATCTCATCGTAGCACCTCCTACACGAATCAGATTTCTATGAATGAGCATTATTTATATTAATTAAGATAATTAGAAGCCTTCTGCTAAAGGAAAATGGAATATCTACGACATTTTGGGTTAATATAGGCCTACTAACGTCAGTAAATGTCACGCCGCTAAACAAGCGCTATGCAGAAATTCATGCCCATAATAGCCAGTGAATGTCCTACGGACACAAAAGCAATTTTCCTGCATAGGTATACGTATGTACAATATATTACATTCACTTTTAAGGCTCATAGAATACTTATGCACATTTCGGGCACTCATTGCCAGTGTAGACGTCTACTGTTAATAACTTCTCGGCGGGCATGTGAATTGTATAGCCAGCAACGCCGACATTACGCTCGCCTCTTCCCTTCCCCTTCCTTCCGTCCTTTCTTCCTTCTTTTCACCTTTCCTTCCTCCTCCTTCACCTTCACCTTCACCTTCACACTGCACGCCTGGTCGTGGTTTAACTCCTTTCTTTCTCTTCAATTTATAATTCCAAAAACCCATTTTGAAAATGGTCGCGTTCACTAATTCATTTTATCCGCTGGTCTTGGCTGCCCTCCTCGCCGCCTACGTCGACGCAGCGCCGTGGCCAATCTACAAAAGACACAGCACACACCGCATAAGGACTATCGGAAAGCGGGGCTTGACGATTTCGAGTTATCATCCTAAGAACATGTTCAAGGTGCGTTGTGGTTATTTTTATTCTTGTATATGTCGTTCATTGTAGCATCTCGACTTAGACCTTTTCCGGCGCCGACGCGCCTTCCGTCTCGTCAGGCAGTCTAGCAAAGAGGACCTTGGGGGATTCTGCGAAGTCGTTCCTGAGCTCGCAGTTAGGCATTAGCGAGGAGGATGTTGCGTACAAGTCAGGGTATACAGATGGGGCGACCCGGGTGGCTTTCGTGAAGCAGAGCATTGTAAGTCGGAAATTCATTGTTTCTAAAAATACATTTGCGATCGCGCTGCTATAGAATGGCATTCCGCTTGCTAACAGTGTTGCAAACATCGCGTTTAATGGAGACAAGGTCATCTCGTATGGGTCGTCGTTCGTGGATACTGGCTCCGGTGTGCTCTTTTCTCTGAATTTTACCCGGCTCCGTTCATTCAACAAATCTCTCCAGCCAAAGTTGCTTCTTCTGAACCTACTGTGGGGTGGAGATCGGTTCTTTCGACCATTGAAGATAAATTGGACGCACAATACTACGGTACCGGCAACAACGCCACGTTGGAGTACCTCGTCCAAAGCGACGGCTCTATCGCACTCACTCATGTCATTCAGATGAACAACAACGTGACCGGGACCTTCTATGAGGCATTTATCGATGCCCACTCTGGAGAGCTGGTCTCCGTGACCGACTTTGTTGCCCATGCCTCCGTGCGTGTTCTTTTTTTTCCCCCAGTCTGGATCTTATATCGTCGCGGCATGTAGTATAATGTTGTTCCTATCGATAGACTGTCCTTTGAGGAAGGTACCGCGACTCTGGTAGACCCCCAAAATCTCAATGCTTCGCCCTTTGGGTGGCACAGTGATGGAGTCGATACCACTACCACAACGACATATGCAAAACCTTCCAAAAGAACACTTGCTATGGTGTCCTGATTATTAATTAATTGACAGAGGCAACAACGTCCTCGCACTGATCGGCCGGAAACCCGCCACTCAAACGTCCAGAGGTCTCAACTTCCGAGCGCAATACGACGACACCCTCGACCCTACAGTCGCCGAAAACCAGCAGGCCGCCATTGTCAATGGATTCTACGTCATCAACGTCATGCACGACTTTGCCTACCTCTACGGCTTCAACGAGGCCAACTTCAATTTCCAGCTCGTAGCCAACACTGGAAAAACTGGTGGCCGCTAGGGACTGTCACGGGTAACCCTGGGGTATGTTGGAGCATACCCGCGCCCGTACCCCAGAAAAACCGTGCCCGCATGCACGGGCACGTTTTTTACCGGGTTGGGGTTGGGGTTTTGACGGGTTTCGCATATAGCGAAATCAGCCGTGTAGACAACATTACCTCAGCGTCTGCACGTCGCAGGACCTGCAATATTTGCAGTTCTATTGTACGCATAGACGGTGAGGAGAGGAGGCGAGATGTGGGGTGTCACAGTGGCGGAGGTTGACAGAGAGCAGGGGTGCAGGCACAGCCGTGGCGTCGTCGTAGTGATGATGTGGCAGCAGCATGGTGCGCTGGGGGCAGCGGCTGCTCAAGACAGGGAAGATGGGTGAAGGGGGTGTGTGTACGAAGGCCTAGGGAGGCGGAGACAACAGCAGAAGTGTTGCGGTGGTGTGAAAGGGATGCGCTGGAAGGAAGATGTCAGCCAAAATGTAGAAAGTAACCGCATCAATGACGCACCTGGTGGATCTCCCACCTAGTGGGTCTTCCCTTATCTCTAGCTTCCCCTTATCCATTGTTGGTGCATGCGCGTGAGTATCAAAAGGAGAGGTGAAGGCGCCAGATGATGAAGGTTGAACGTGTTGAACGCGACAGTTCAACGTTTAACGGAAATTCAAACTCCGCTTGATTCCGGGCCGAAACTTGGCCGAAACCCCAGAACCCGCTGCTGGGGTACGGGCTTATGTGGGGTTGAGATTGTCCAACCCGCGCCCGTACCCCAGCCCTATCCGTGCACTAGCCCGCCGGGTTGGCCATACCCGTGACATTCCCTAGTGGCCGCCAGAACGATCCTGTGCTCCTTCGGGTGCAGGACCCATCCGGTTTCAATAACGCCAATTTTGCCACTCTACCCGAGTTCGTGCTTTCATGATGTTCGTCCTCCGTGTTCTTGAGCTGATCATTAGTGAAAAGTGGTCAACCTGGTGAATGCCGTATGTTCCTTTTCGATACAACCGACGTACGTTTTTTTCTCCTCCTTCTCTGATGCATCCCACTTATATCTTTCTCTATCAGCCAAGACGCGACGGCGCGATGGAGACTGATGTCATCGTCCACGAGATGACTCACGGCATTACCAACCGTCTCACTGGCGGAGGCACTGCCCGTTGTCTGCAGACTCTTGAATCGGGAGGCTTGGGTGAGGGATGGGGCGATGCCATGGCTGAGTGAGTTTCCATGGCAGCTTTCTCTCCTCATCTCATTTCCTCAACATCTCGTATACTTCTCTCACTAGCTGGATGAACCAGAACTCCGCTCAGACAAGGGATTTCGCGATTGGAGGATACGTCTCTGGTATTGCAGCCGGCATCCGCACGTTCCCTTATTCCACCAACCCGAAAGTCAATCCTCTGACATATTCAGATCTGCGAGCCGCTGATGAGGTACACGGTCAGTGTCTTGCCTTCCCTTTACCTATCGAATGTGGGCTGACAATAACAAAAGTCATCGGCGAGGTTTGGGCAAACATGCTGCACAACGTCTACGCAGCGCTTGTTGAGAAGTCTGGATTCGCCGCCGACAAGCTTACCAACCCCGATAGTACTGCTGGGAACATCGTCTTCATGCGCCTGTTTATGGACGCGCTGCCACTTCAACCATGCAATCCTACATGTATGATTCTTTCACATGCGCTTTCCTTTGGGTTCTGACCTTCTTTCTTTACTCTAGTTGTCGAAGCCCGAGATGCATGGCTCACAGCCGACGCTAACCGTTTTGGGGGCGCCAATAAATGCACTTTGCAGAACGCGTTTGCTAGTCGTGGTTTAGGATTGCGCGCTGATGACAATTTCATCGATGACTTCACGGTGGATTCTGACTGCTAGAGTATTGACACGACGGTTCGGTTGGGATGGTGGCTTTCTGTATACCTGGCTACTGCTTTTTTTTCGCTATCTATCGGAACATACTAATGTACGTACCCACATTCATTGATATTCGTATTTGTAAGGAACAAATGTTGCATGCTATACCACTAATCGAAGCAATTCATCTTCATTTCGTGTCACGATGAAATGTGCATGTATTTTGAACATTCGGAAATTCACGATTCAACAGGAGGAAGGTTTACTGGAGTGCATGCATCCAATGCTCGTGCCCAAAGAGGATTGGCTTTCAATGTCTTCGAATCTCTGACGAGTATCAAACCAAGTCGGGCCCGGGTCCACATTACATTCAACCGTCGAGGGTCGTCCAGGAATCCAACATCACCCTCTATATTTGAACGAACGGTCGAAAACACTATGATATCGCTCTCTCTTCCTTGGAAGGAATCGATGGTCGAGCATGTGATGGAGTGCAGTTTATGTTGTAGGGCCTGGATTTGCTTTGTGTAAGGGGATAATACGGTGACTTTTAGATTGGCTACTCTGGGGTCGACCTCCGTATCCGGTTTCTGTGCTGTGAGGAGAGGTATGAAGCGGTGGATGAGATCAACTTGGCCTTGGTTACTTTTCGATCGTCCGCCCATGTCCTCCTCTTCGCCGCATTGAATGAAAACCGTAGGGATGACGGCTCCGTCTCGGATAGGCCACGGGAATTGAGCCAGTGCCAGAAAGTTTGAAACTTCAGCGTTTCCTTCGTGTGTTCTCAGTCGACCCTCATAGAATTCGCGAGATGGGAAGCTATTGAGCTCCCTTGGTGATCGATATTGCACGTCCAGCATCGTCTTCGCTAAGCCCAGGCTTTCTTCGCTTTTTCCGTACAATCTTTCAAGTAGTGACACATCGTATTCGAGAGCTTTGCCCATATTTCGAACTGTTGGACGAAGTTGGATGCTATTTGGACAAATTGTTCAATTAGACGAGAAAGAAAATAAATCATGTGTATACTGACTGGTCACCAACAACAATAGCGCGCTTGATGCCCTTGACAAGAGGAATGAGAGCACATGGTTCTGTTATTTGGGAAGCCTCGTCAATAAGAGCAATGTCAAAATCCGGCTTTCGGAGTATTCCCAATCCCGCGCCTTGCAAAACAACACGACTCAGACAAACGCACAAAAAACTTTGAGCGTAAACGTACCTGCACAAGTAGTGAATACTATCGCAGCTTTATTGACTCATCTTGGGCTTGTTTGACTAGGCGATTGTTTTCATTCATATCCCCTCCAACGCGTGCGTTGATGGTATAATGCTGCAGAGAGGGATTGACTTTGGATTGGTCTGTAGCAACTCTCAGAATCTGTTCTTCGCTAAGTAAATCCTCCGTTTCGTTGATGGCGATGAAGCGTTCCAGAACATTGTCGACGGCTAAAAATTATAATATAATAATCAATTACAAGCCGAGTGAACAAAGTAAACTATCAACCATTGTGGGTCGAAGCAGTCATGAGGATCTTCGGGACCTTGGGGTAATTTTTGATAATATCTCGGAGTACCTGGACGATAACCGTTGTTTTACCTGTACCTGCAGGAATATTGAGTTAATTGTTCGTTATTATTATTTCATCATGCAAGTAGAGTACTATGATTTACCTGGTGGTCCCCAGATAAGGGCCAGGGATGACCGCCACGACCTCATGGCCACCAGTTGACTTTCGTTTAAGCCTTCAGGATCAGGAAGAGGTGTTTCCAATGGTGGAAGCTCATCCGGAATAATAGGTTCTCCTTCCCCTACGATCAGAGCATAGAACCCACAACATTCTTCGCGTTCGCGCAAGAGCCGCTGAATCGCGTCCACCATTGCGTTAGTTGTCGCTGGGAGGAGCTTTGAGAATTGATCAATGGGGCTTCGGATGGGCGAGACGCACCAGTACTGCCAGCATCATACAAATTCCAATCCATCACTTCCATCTCCGGCGGTGCGGGATGCAAAAGATTGATCTTCAATTCACCTTTCGAAGCCTGGACGACTATCCCGTCCATGATAGGTGCATCAATCCACCGATTTTCCGGTTTAGACGCAGCCTGCAACCGGACATGAGAATGGAGGCGGATTGAACTAGGGGCATCAATTCGAATCGTTGCAGTGATCTGCGGTTTTTGTGGGTAATCCGGACCAAATGAGAGCTTGGCCTGCGCAGGAGCGACGCTTTGTTTCTTTTTCGGTCGCCCATCGTCGTTGCAAGGACATTCATCGGCAGCTTCCTCTGCACGGTCGAAGGCGACACCCAACGCATGCTTGTGGGCATACTTAGTAGGAGCGGAATCCACGTCTGGACAATGCTGAAAGCGACTGTCACTCAAAACCAGAAGGACCTCTTGAACAAGAGTTTTCGCGCGCACGGAAAGGGAGGTCTATGGCGGTCCGAGTGGGGTTTTAATCCCCGCGTAAACTTTTGTAGTCCGAAAACTCTTTTTCTATTAATTTACGATGCCCTAGAACATTAATAGATGTCCTTGACTATTATCAAATGCCCCAACACAAACTTGCACTTGCGCGGAAACACTTTTACGTGCGCGTCAAAACATTTGAGTGCGCGGAAACATTTTAAGTAATTTTATCACTTTTAAGCACTTTTTGAAGGATAATTGAGTGCGCGCAAAGACACTTCAATGCGCGGAAACACCTTTTGTGAGTGCGCGCAAACATTTCTAGTGCGCCAAAACATCTGCAGCCGGGATGCCGTAATTATGTAATTGATCCTTTCACGGCATCGGCCAACACTAGCCGGGAAAGCGGAGGCGGAGGACTATGGCGTATTTGACTTGACAGTAAGCTGTAGTTATTCAACCAATAGATAATGATTAAACACGACACTCCAGCAACGCGAAGTCATTCAATCTCCGCTGCCGGGGGTTCGGCAAGCGTTAGCCGATGCCGCGAAAGGATCAGTTACATAAGCACGGCATCCCGGCTACAGATGTTTTGGCGCACTAGAAATGTTTGCGCGCACTCACAAAAGTGTTTCCGCGCATTGAAGTGTCTTTGCGCGCACTCAATTATCCTTCAAAAAGTGCTTAAAAGTGATAAAATTACTTAAAATGTTTCCGCGCACTCAAATGTTTTGACGCGCACGTAAAAGTGTTCACGCGCGACTCAAGTGTTGTGACGTGCAGGTGAATAAGTTCACGCGCGCACGCAAAAGGCATGGAAAACATTAGTGAAGTCCTTCAATGTAGTGTTGGGCACCTAACAAATGCAACTAAAGAGTTTTCGGACTACAAAAGTTTACGCGGGGATTAAAACCCCACTCGGACCGCCATAGTGTGGGGCATGAAGGAACAGACCACGACATTTTCGTTCACCTGAGGATCCTCATCCCACGGAATTGGTCCGCGCATGAAAATTCCAACAGCAAATCGACTGTGTGTCTGGGTAAGTAAGAGTAGAAGGTCCTTGAGCTACTTATGATTAGAAATTTGACGAAGTTCGCACCTGTACGATGAGTACCTTCCGAGTGTAGTCCTGAGTGGCTCGACGGAGGTATTCGAAAAAGGTAACCAAACCGCTAGTGCGAGAGGAATAGAGACGATGTATAGCAAATGGTTGACGAAGGTTTCGCTGGTATAAATCTCGTGGTGTGAGGATGTCCGATCTCAGGAACGAGTTGTATATTTCAGGATAATCAATAGCAGATATCTCCAAAGTAGTCGTCACAACATGCTTTTGGGCCACAGTAAGTGCCGAGAAATCAAGTTGAGCCAGATACGGACGCATATCGATCCCATGCTTAGCTGAAAGTTTATAGGCAAGGTTGAAGAGTTCAAATTCCGATATGGAATTTTGCTGGCTTGAGAGGAGTTGGCTCAAAAGGAGTTCGCCATCTTCACGGTCAAGAGTGGCTATTTCTGTCCGTCGCGAAGCTGACTCCGCAAAGCGGGTGGCAAATACATCTGTAGCTTCTTCAAGTAGATCCAGAATGTACTTCGATCCTTCAGGAGGCTCCGGAGGTGTCGCGAGCTTGTCTGGTATCCTGATATTGGCGCCATCGACAGATTGAGAATGAAGCGCATTTAATTCTTGACATTGAACGCAGAGAGCACCATTCGGGCTCACTCTCGCCCACTTTGCGTGAAGAGCAGAAACTTTCGCCACGCCTGATCTGCATAGAGTACATATGAAAATAGATGTGCAAGGGCTGCGTCGTGGACTCACGAGTTGTAAGAAGCAAAATGAGTGGCCAGGTCTTCTCGCGTGATCGTCCTTTTATTGAATTCTCGGTTCCCAGGATAATCATACGACTAAAAAGAACAAGCAAATCATCAGCAAAGGAGCGAAAAGTAATAGAAGAAACTATCCACCTCTGAGATCGTCGACGAGATGCGACAATTGCGGATGATCTACGGCCCTGAGCTTCAAGATATCGCCTGAACGGAACATCGGTCAACGAATTGTGCAAAGCAAGAAGAAATAGCGAGCCCACCTGGATGGAGGCATGGATTCCGAACGACAATCACATCACCATGGATAGGCGTTGACGGACCCTTCCTCGAAACCGTAATCCGTATGTGCACCTGGCCCTCCTTCAACACCTGGAACGGATCGCAAACGCCATAGAGCCTGCGCGACTTATGAATGATCATGCGCGACTTGAACTTCTTCGTTAGTTCCTGGCGCGCTCCCGCCACTTCCGAGTTCTGGAGTCGTCTGATCTCGCGCTTCACGGCGTCGCTGTCGATACCTTCCAAGAGCGCTCGCTCTGCAAGGGGGTATTCCAACCATCTCCGCCTACTCTCTGCTTTATTACTGCTCGAAAACGCCTCATAGAGATTATGAAACGTAGTTATACATTGATGTTACACCCACATATACCTCCATCATAACTCAGCTATATCCCTCGACCTACAGATGCCAATTACCATGCTGGAATGGTCAGCAGGACCGCAAGACCTGCCGAAGTTCCGACTCTGAGGCATGTTCAGCGTAATTATTAGAGGCATGACCCCGCCAAATTGTTAGGACTGGGAAACCCCAGGCTTATCGGGAAAGGGGGTTTCCCAATAGAATTATCCAGGGGAAACGACTGTGTACTTACTTAATCTTAAAAATCTGGCCATTTTATCAATGTGCTATGCGGAACGAGGCGTCCAAGAGAGGTTAAGCAAGCGCTGTGCTACAAACGGACATACATGCTCGAGCCCAAAAACATGACGTTTCCACACAGTATGCCCGAAGCCCGAGCTGAATGTCGCATTCCTCGTTCCAAATACATTACTCGCTCCCTGATCGATTAGCGGTACTTACGGACTTGGACAGTATTTGCATATTTTGCGTGTTCGGAGATACTGGAAGGGAATAAATCAGAACCTTACGAGCGCGAATGGAAGGTAAAATGCGGGACACAAGGATATATGTGATTATTGGCAATATTCGCGGAGTGCTGGTGGAGTGAACGAGGCCATTAAACAAAAATGAGTAAAGTACGGTAGAGGTGAACGTAAGACACAGAACTTGGCGGAGATTTGGATGAAATACGTAGAGAAAGAGGTATGGTGGGATAACGAATAACAATTGGCACGAACTACAAAGTCCATTAATGACGGAGAAGACAAAAACGGAAGGAGAAAGGAACAAAGTGAGAGGAAATTGTAAAGGAGGTGAACTGAAACCAGAAATTTGACTAATGTCTCGATATAATCGTCGATATATGTACGAATAGGTATATTGTATATGTGCGCCTACGAGCGTATGCAATATATTCAGATATATAAAAATCGAAAGAAAGAAAGAAAAACGAGACGAGATATGCATTTGATATATGATGATATTGGATGTGTGGGATAATGGATGCGTTGAGGCAGAGGGTGGTTGCGTGCATGAGGATTTGGATATGGAAAAGAGAAAGAGAAAAGTAAATGCGAGACGATACCGGAGTGCCAGAGAAGAGCTGAGATGAATCTCGATCGTTGAATTGAATAATCAATTGAGCGAGCGAGGGAATGTCAAACGGGGAAGAGGGGTATGGGAGTGGGGATGTCGGCATGTCGGGACGACCTAACGAGGTGAGCGCGTGGGTGTGCGAGGGAGTGAGATGGTGCAAGGAAGGGAAGGAGGGGAATACACCAAAGAACATATGCTGCATTATGGGAATATGAGGTAAAGACCGCGTAGATGGGGAGGCGAAGCAAAGACTCAACCCAGTGAAAATCGAAGAATGCAGCGAAATGAATGAGCGAAGGCCGGGGGTAATTAGAGTTGGTCAGGTGCGGTTGGGAGATAAGGGCGAGGCTAAGGATGGTGTTGAATGATCGATCATTGGTGTGGGTCGCTTGGGGCGAGAATAGATGAATGTATGGATAATGAGCGAGCGTATGGATGAATGAATAGAGACATGGACAGGTGAATGATGGACGTGGGGTCGATGCGATGAATAGGATGATATGATGACCAGACGGGTGAAGTCAACAAAAGAACATATAGATGGTCGCTGAATGAACGCACGAAGGACAAAGACAAGTCGATTAATCCACGCGAAGCAGTGTGTGGTGGTAGATGTCAGGTAATGTATTGGTGTGGTAGGAGATAAGAGTGGCAGAATAAGAGTGGCGACAGGAAGGAAGATTGCCCATGAGGGAAAGGAAGAGGAAGTGGGATCGACACCCTGCGATGATAGGACTCGAAGAAAATAGAAACAGGAATGGCTGTGATGTCGAGAAAATGACGAACACATGCAGGTAGAAAGGCAACTCGATCAGGGTGCGCGTGAATTAGGCGTCGAGATACAAAGGTAGGGTGGTCTGCTGCTCGGTCGGTGTCACCCGCGAAGATCAGAAGCGCCTCTACAACACCGTTATCACCACCGCGTCTTCGCCTTCCAAGTGATAGCGTCACGAGCCTCGCAACTTGAACTTGAAAAGATGATCTTGATCACGGAAGGTGGTCGCCGGCAGAGCACGCCGACCAGACCAGAATTCAAAGAAAATGCAACAATAAATTGATGATAAATCCAGCACTAGAACCAGGAACAGAGCTTGAGAAGGAGATTATCCCTAGAAGGGCGCGCATGCAAACAGGAAGTCGACAGAAGTGGACCGCGTTTCATAATCTGGAAAAACAATAGTTGAAGGTAAAGCGCGTGTTGGAAGCGCAACGTAAGGCGAAAGGCGAAAGTTTGGCAGATTGACCTGTGTTCGAGGGCAAGTGGCCATAACGGATATTAGGGTACGAACGATATCACTGTGTTGATTTGCGATCGCGCAAAATGTGTGTGCATGATGTCGTCTCGAATGAATCAATAGGGGAATGAACAGGTGAATGAATGGACGGGGAGATTGATGGAAAATGACCACGAAGGAGACAAACACAGCACCAAACCTAAAAAAAGAAAAAGGCAGAATGACAGATATACCTGCCCCATCACCGAGATGAAGCCCTTGCCTTCTCCTGTCTAAAATAAATTATAAAATACATCACGAAGTCAGTAACATTGCGCATGCGCATCACACGAGCGTATCAAATGACTTACTCGTTTTCGAATCACCGAGGAATTAGGACTTGGAACATACGGAGGAGGGGTTGACGTGACTGTGGGAGTGCGTGATTTATTCTGCCGTGCGCCCGTCGTCGTTAAAATCGTTGATGCGCACTCCGTCCCTGCCCTCGGCCACTGGTCGCCTCCACGCCCACGCACCCCCCCAAAAAAGCGAACCAACCTGAAACCAGAGAGCGCGCTACCGATCCCGCCCAAGGTAACTCAATCGCTCGCGCCCGCCCTCCCTCTCCCTATTGCGCTCCCTCTCCCGCTCACATTCGTCATCGCGCAACGCTTGTCTTCTCGGCGACAGAGGCCAATACGCGCCCCATCCACATTCCATCCCGCTCGCGCCAGTGGGGGCTTTGTCGAGGTAATATGATGCGCTGTTGTCCGCAGCGCCTGTTCCTCCAGTGTCGTGTCCTCCACCAGATCCATTTCCGCCCGCACCTCCACCGTTACCGCCCGGACCACCACCACCAGAACCGCCACCTCCCGAACCACCGCCACCATACAATAAATCACTGGGCCTTCTCCCACCTCCACGTAGGGGCGCAGACGCTCGCCCAGGATGAGCGTCTGCGCGCGGCAGTTTTTTTGGCTGTTGTCCAGTTTGCGGCGGCTGTTGTGGTGCGTTACCTGGGCCGTAGTCGATCCTGACCCCATATTGGTGGACGCTTTGGGGTGGTATGGCGACGTAATCGAAGACAACGCGAGAGGGGAGGATTTGGGACCTCCTGCGCACCCTATATTACCGCCTCCGCTCAACCCGCCTCCAGATCCTACACCTCCAACGCCCATTTGCGCCAAAGTAGGCGACCTCGCCCCTCCCGCACCAAAGCCTCCGCTCCCTCCCCCGCTCATGCCACCGAGCGTAGGCGACCCCATCTCGCCCATGCCCTCGCTCTTCATGTACCTATTGCCCTCCTGATAGCCTCCATGCACGGCATGCGCTGAAGGCGGAGGCGCCATCATCCCACTCCCACCACCGTGAGGGTGCGCGTAGGGCGAGGTCGCAGGCGACGACGTACTGTACGACGAGTTGCCTGGTACACCCGGGATCGAACTTGAGGATGAATAATAGTGCGTTGCCGCAGGTGTGCTAGCGAAGTGATGTGAAGCTATTGAGGAGGGGCCTGTGCCTACGACATGTGTCAGCGAGCGTTTTTAATTAAAGTAAAAAAGGGAGAACGAGAGAGCGTACTCGGAAGCCCAGATGATAGCGAGGGTGGTAGTGACGAAGGTGGTATAGAGGTTACGGAAGAGGAAGCGGGCGGAAGGAGCCGCTGGAGTACATTCTCCAACTGCTCGCACCGATCCTTGAGCATGGAGACCTCCGCGCGGAGGTATTCGAACTCAACTTTGGTGGTGTATTTCTCGCTGTGAGGTATATAATTCAACCATCAGCTCTTAATCCATGCGGTCAAGACAAAATTGAGAAATTCGGGAGGACATACACAGGCTCGATCGAACGCCACTGGCATGCGCCTTCCTCGCCGCGTTGCTTGCACGGCGTGCACGGATGATTCCTGTCATGGTAAACAAAGTCCGTCAATATTCCGTCGCGTATGTCAAAAAATTCATCGTGAATGAAAGGGACACAAATGAAAGGGGCGGAGGGGCGGCGTTAATCGTCAATCCAGTCCAATTCCATCCGCAGATATCGACCAGGAGACGCAATAAATCAACGAAATGGATTAATCAGACAAAAAAGAAGGCGACGAATCAGAGGAAATAGATTTATCCAGAGGTAGCGGCCTAGGCGCGCTAACAGCGAGCAAGGAACGACGCTAGGCGTTCAGCGCCTAGCGTCGGCGAGAAGACTCAAGCCAAAGCTCAGAGCCGTGAGCCGTCGATGTTTAGCACTGTTGGGGGCGCTAGGCAGAATCGGGAGGTGGGCAGCCGACTAGTGCACCACCCTAGTGAACGCCAACGTCAACGGATGTCATGTATCTTCGGACAAGCCAACCCAATCACTGAACGTTGAACTGAAATGAGAAACAAACGTAGAACAGAGAAGGAAATTAGAAGGAGAATGTATAAGGAAATGAGAGGAGAATGGATGCGAGCGTAGAAATTGTAGGTATGATCAAGACGAGGGAGATGAAGAGGCGGATCCCAGAAATGCCAATGTCAACACCAATGCCAAAAAAATAGAGAATAGAAAACAGGGAATAAAGAGAGAATGAGAACACACCTATCACACTTAATCTTGCGCCGCTGGCACTCTAGGCATTGGAATGTATTTCGAAGAGACGCATTGAACAGGTCAAGGAGATCCAGAATGTCAAGGCGTCAATTGTCCGAGATTAGTGGAGCAATGAGACAGCGCAATGAATGAAAGGTGTTAGGCTCAACAGTAGGCGTTAGCCAGCAGGCAGAATGCGGAAGGTCGTCGATAGTTGACAGTAGCAGACAAGCCCGCGTGATATGGATCAGCAGGGGCGTACGTTGATGGTTCGGGTTTGGCAGCGCACAGAGGGCGTTACGTTTAGGTTGTGATTACGGTGATGACGAAGGTGAGTGTGGATGCCGGTGTGTGATAGATAGGCAAATGGGTCAATGGGTCGATATACAATTGAATGGATGCGCAAATGAATGAATAGGATGAAGTGGATTCGCGAGGATTATTGGGGGGGGCAATCAATGGTGCGTTAAGTGGCGCGAGGTGGATGTGATGGTCCGAGGCGGAGCGAATAGGGAAGGCGAGTAGGCGAGCAAGGTCGCAAAGAGCGGAGGAAGGTGGGGAGTGGGGAGAAGAGAGAAAAAGGAGAATGAGACCAACACGCAACAACGACAAAACTCGCTACTCACCGGTACAGCTCAGCGCCTGGCGCCGCCGCTTCTTCTTCGGCGGCCCGCGCTGGTCCACGTCCTCGCCCTCGCCCTCGGGCAGCGCGTTCACGTCGCCGGCCAGCTTGTGCGTGTGCGTGCCCATTGCATGCGGACCGCCGCCGACGTCCGCGCGCAGATGGAACGGGAATGGCGGGTATCCCCCTGCGCTGTACGCCCCGGTGTCCGCGCTTGTGCTGGCAGCGCCAGCAGGGTTCGCAGTGTTGCTAGCGGGGGCACTGATGTTGCCGCTGGCAGAGCCAGGGGCGGGGGGTCGGTTGGAGGAGGATGAAGTGGAGGGAGGCCCGGGGAGGTAGAGGTGGGTGATGGGGGGCAGGGAGGTGGTCTGCTGCGTGGAGCGGCGCTTGCGTGCATTGTCATCCATCAGGACATGGTGGGGGGTTGTCATGCGGCCTTGGGGAGCCTGCCTGCTCTTAAGGGAATCGATCCAAGGGCGGCGTGGACGTGTCACAGCATCTCGGTGATGTTCGTGAGTCGTTACAAACACATTATACGCTAATGGGTAAGTACCTAACTAAGGGCAGGCTAATTCAGCGATATTGCGTGCAGACTTATGTGTACGGTATCTCTCCGCTGCTGGGCCCCCTCCCATCCCATTCTGTCTGCCCGTCCACCTGGAGACGATACACACACGCCCACCGCCGCATACTCCCACACCCCAGTGCGCACATCGCGTCCGGCGCCTCGTCGCCTATCCAGATCGCGTGCGGGGAAAAACCTTAGGCGGCTGATCCGGCCCAAGCTTTCAGGCACACCATTCGCATCCTCTTGCGTCGTCGGCGAGCCAACTCTGCATTTTCTTATTAGCCATCCTTGAGCCATCCAGCCAAGTATGCATGTTCATTCATCTGCTCGCGCCGCACCGCAGACCTCGGAAGATTGCCGCGTGCAATGTGTGAGTGACCGCGCGCCAAGTTCATTAATAATAATGAGTCTCTATAGTAACCAATAGTTGAAGGACCACACGCTATAACAACAACAAAGCGATGCCCCACGCGCCATAAAAGGGAACTTTTGAGGTCGGAGGCTCGGAGCGCTTGAGTGGCTCTGTGGCCCGCGAAATCCATTGTTTTCTTCACCTTGGTGGCTTCCCAGCTGCGAGAATTCTTTGCCACTCATTTCAAGTGGCTCTCCCAAATACATATATAAGGACGCCACTTTGAATGCATCTTACTCATTCCACCTCATAAACCTCGACATATCCAATCTTCTTCACTGCACTCAGTATTAATGACTCGTTTCAAATCTAAAGGCAGCCGCTCTCGCAGCGAAACAGCTGCTAAAAAGCGACTGGAACAATGGGCAAAAAGCAAGGCACGCAAGAAGCACATGAAAAGACTGAAGACTCAGACTGGTACGCCCAAGTGGCTACGGCATCAAATCTATGTCCTGATGTTTACGTTTTTAGTGAAGATGAAAGCCTTAGCAAGGTATCCGAAACATTTTCGAGGCGTAAAGACCAGCTCTGCGGCTGTGGCAGAAATAATGAAGAAAAACTTCAAGAGATTAATCCCTCGAAATCTCAAGGCTGCCAAAGCATCAGGAACACTTCTTTTTCCTGCCCCCCGCATGTCCAAAGGAAGTGCAAATGACCCCAGTCACCCACCTTACTTGGCGATGCGATTTACATCAGTGATACCACCCAAGCTGAACAGAAAACTACTCATCGCTTGGGATAGACTTGTGGCTAGCGGTGTCAAATTTCCCAAGGTTGACCCAAATCGGTCATCATCTCCAGCTCTCCATCTTGGTATTTGGGAGTTGTATGCCCAAGAACCGTATGTCTCAGGGAACTCATTGAAGCAAAAACCAGAAGTAATTGAGTCTATGAATATCTTTCTCGGCCACATTGGGAAATACCTTGCACCAAAAATTGCGAATTTACTCAAGCAGAATTGTCCAGTCCAATACGCTCGTCAGATGCAGTGAGTCTTATATCCTGAATTTATGATTCCGTGATTCTTAATCCTTATGTATCTCAGGGCATATACTCGAGTTAAGACTATCTTGGCACGCGAATTTGAAGAGCGACCGGCACTGGACTTTGGGGGCTCTTTTTTTACGGTCGCTGTGAAAGAGGGCTCGAGTGAGCGTATTCACATTGATTTTAACGATGATATAAATGGAATCACTTGGGTAGTTCCATTGGGTGACTGGACAGGTGGGGAATTTTGCGCACCCCAGCTGAAAAAGAAGATTCCGATTGTGCCAGGTCAAATTTTGGGCGTGATGACGAAGCTCTTGGCTCATTGTGGGGCGCCAATCACCAATGGGCGCAGAGTTGTTTTAACATTATTTTCAGATCATTTTCTCTTGGGCCATTCTGATAAAGAGCGCATTATCGTAGCCTAGCTATCTTAAAATAGAACATTCAAAGAGATTTCCTTTATTCTACGCAAGTATTACTGTCCAACCATAAGATGCACCTGAAGGCGTGCAGCGCGAATGAAGCACAGGGGAGCAACTGTTCCATCCGCTCAAATTTGTGCATAACACAATCAGAGAAAAGCAACTACGTGGCTCACCATTCCATCCTCATCATCTTCCCTCTTCTCCTCTTCTCCTCTCATCGTCTCACCTTTCTCAACTCTATCTAAACAGAATATGTAACACCTTGAAATTCTTGCCAGACATGCTCATTGACGGCGATGTACATAAGGGCGGGCGAGCGTTGGCTGCGAGACTATTAATACTAATAGGTAGCTGCCGTGATTGCCGGATAACGGCAATCAACCGGCGCCAATGAGTGATCTCTTGAAAGTCGCGGATTCTTGACCGCCTCAAAGTCGCGGAAATATAGGCCGTCGAAAGTCGCGGAAATTTCATGAAGTTGAAACTGGATATTATAGTCAATAATAAGTGAGGAAATAGTAACTTACCAAAGTCGCGGAAAATAAGTCGCGGGATTTTTTCTTAAGTCGCGGAAATCTGAGTGCAAGTCGCGGAATTTGAGGTAAAGTCGCGGAATTTGAGGTAAAGCCGCGACTTTTAGATTTGAGGTCAAAAGTGAGGAAATCACAAAAAAGTAGTCCGAATAACTGGGGATCCTGAAATATACTGGGGATTTATTAAATGTACAGAATGAACGCCATAGGAAAACGTTGGGAAAACGTTGCGCGATGATTTCGGCGAGGTCGTGGGAACTCTGTATTTGGCTACCCGCTTTGTTTGTACGCCTCTTGGACGTGCTCCTCCACCCAACCTTCCATCTAGCAGTTCAGCGCTTCAGCGCTCTGCCCTCAGCAGGTGCCCTCCTCAACGTTTTTGTGCCTACGCTTTACATATCCAGATGTCACATTTTGGCATGGATCTTCAGCTACCCGCTCAGTTTCAAGATTTGGTCCGCATAGCCATGGGTCTTCATGTGGGTAGTGGACTCAATTGGGTACGAGTGGTCTGTTTTCTCGCAATGCATATTCCTTGCTGATAGCTGTCGTGTTCAGTGACGCGGCGACAACCCCACCTCTCGCTATACGAGCTCCCTCACAACACGGCTCAACATGAGCCTTTTGTTGTGCCCTCCCCAAATCCGCCACCCGTCTCCTTCAAAGACATCGCTTTGGTATTCATAACTGTCGGTGTGTTTGTGTACTTATATGTGCCCTCGTCCCCTCACCAACTGACGGTCATATAGGGCCTTTCTACCCTAGCTTCAACCCAACTTTGCCGGTCCGTCGACGCATTCAATGTCTTCGATCCCGTCGAAGTTTCGCTAGAGAATGTCCTTCAGGTTCTCCTTCGGCATCGGATACCTTGCTCGCGCTCTCTTGTCGATCGTCTGTGTTTCTCTTTCACTTTATCACCTCGTCGATTCACGCTGCCGCTCTCGCTCTCCGCTCCAATACCCGAGGCCATCAAGTCTCCCTTTGTGGGGTCGCGTCTTTCATAAACCTGCACCTCCGATTGCAGCTGCGCGCCGTAGGAGGGAAGCCGGACTCTCAAAACCTGTCTTCAACCCCTTGCACACCGCACACCCTATCATCGCATGTGCTCTTTGAAGCATCTGTGCGATCATCGATCACCGGCGTCGGCTTGGGCTGAAGATATCGCGGAGGCGTGGCTCCTGGGATACGATGTATGCGCAGAGAAAAAGGGACGCTTAGATTTCTGAGGTTCGTGACATCTTCTTGACGTCGAAATACGCTTGTACTCACCGTTTTGATGGTCTGGCAGACGCCGGCTCATCGCTCTCGAATATGCGTGTTCTGTTCCAAATTCGACCATCTTGGTTGGGTGGACGACTGCACCGCGCGTTTTTCTTCGGCCCTTGTTCCTTCTACTCGACATCATCCTACTGCGCATCTCGACTCGCCGCCGGTCCCGGAGAGGTGGTTTGAATCGACTTCGAAATGTGACTTGTCCGTTTACACCAAGGATGCTCGTGCACGTATGCGCGCGAGGACGGTCACTAGGGCCAGATGCCGTGGATTGGATCCGTTTTTGGCACTTGGTTGAACGAACGATCTTCGGGCGACGAGCGGGGTGCTATAGGTACTGTACTTTCGATGGAGTTTCGCCTCTTCCTTTCTCTGTAGTGCCTCGATTCTCTTCTCGCATCCCCAAGTTGAACTTTGCCTCCTTTGGTCATGGAAATTGCCTTCGCTTCCCTCGCCCTGCCGAACTCTCTGATGGTATCGTGTTGCTTTGTTCTCGCATGCGGCCTCGCCGATGTGCTGTTATTCGTATGACGTTGGCGCTGGTTTTTTGGGATTCTGTCGCTCGGGCAGATGGATGGGCGTCATGCGACGGAGAGGTATGAGAGGGCTGTGCTTTTGACCAGACCCGTTCAGTGGCCATGGAGGTTGCGGGTGGACCATACTCCGGGTTGGACGCTCTCTATCTACGCGAAGGTTCATGTAGGATTCCTGCGTTCATGTATGTTCTTCTGCGTTGTCTCAGATGTCAACGCATGTAGTACTAGCTGTGGTCAGCTGTCATGTGAAGTCCGCGTAGAAACACAACGTGCGCACATTTTTAGCTTTATGACGTTCTTTTTTTTGACACGACCTATAATAGCTTGTAGATGTTCAGAAAGCAATAATATCCCGTTTGATACGATCGCGTCTTAAATCCGTCATACATATATTTCGTGGGGTAAAACGACGAAGAAACGACGAAGTTTACCCATCGGCGTCGCCAGCTATAACATGTCAATAAGTAGCTCGCTTGGGACGATTGCTCTGTTTCCTCCCTTCCCATTCCAAAATCTCCATCGTGAACTCTCACACGACAAAAATGAAGAAACTCGCGTTCCTCTTCGTTGTTTCTTCCGCTCTCGTCGAATCGGTCCTCGGGACTACATCTACAGCTAGCACCGACGTATTTGGGAGGGAATGTACCCTACTGTTTGATGGACGGGTTCCGCAGAACATGACACCTGCGGATTTCGACAGGAACTCGAGTATATTTGATCATCAGTTCGTGCATGGGCAAAGTGAGTGACTGTTTAGATGGCGGTGGTGTAGGCGAATCTCACGAGGCGATGTTGTTTCCTGTAGATCAGACGTGGGCGCAAATCGTTAAGTTTCCAACAGGGATTCCTCCGTCTTTGGTGAGCGATATTTTTGACTTCTCTCCTTGCGTGTTGTTGAACCTTTTTTTCGACAAGTTCGACCTTTCGAAATCATCGAAACCTGTCGAAGTAACGATCAAGTGCGTATCTACCCCAAGCTATTCTTACAAATAATTGAAATCCTGACGACTTTCATCAGCGATAATTCTATCTTTTTACCAGGTGGAGATCCGCCTCAACCTCAGTATGGATTCAGGCGCTCAGAGCTCATACCTGCCACGAATAACGGGAGCGATATTACTGTTCAAGGCACTACGACGTTCCACTGGTCGATCCGGAACGACCCTCTCCGTCCTTTGAACTTCTCCCATGAATACCATGTACGTGATTAAATTCTCCACATCTTGCGAATCCACTGAAGGTTTCTTGAATTTCGTAGCCTGGCTGGCACAAAACGGCGGATTTCAGCACCTCGCAGTTTACGTTCCTCACAGGGAAGCCTTTCAACCAATCCTTCGACCCAATGGTGCATGATCCGAAGACACTCCGCCTTGCGGGGAATCAGGCGAATAGTCCAGAGACGACGTTCTTCCAGACCCCGTTTGAGTTCGACGTGTGGCATAATTTTGGCGTGACTATTGGATGGACGTCGAAGTGCGTTTTTGTTAGTTTTTCGTGTTTGCGTAACATGGTGCTAACGTTTGTCTTTTTAGCTTGCTTACAGTCTTCTACTCAAAGGGATACGCGCCACTGAGACGTGTCGCGGGACCAGCGCCTAACAACAACGCGGGCGGAGGTCAGTTCCATACAGGCGTGTTCAAGCAGCCTACGGGTGCGCTGGGAATCGACGTTCTCCATGAAGGATACCAGGAGTCGCATTTAAATGAGGGTCTCATTTTTGGCGGGATATTTATCGAGGATAGCACGAATGGTTGCGTAACGACTTTCCCTACTCTGTGAATTTCTCGAGAACTGTGATTAATGCGCGGGGCTTAGAAGCACAAAGCTATCGTGCGAGAGCGAAAGACGTTGAAGATCGGATCGAGCATCATTAAGTTCAGAGAAAGACACATTTTTTGTCACTTATTATTCTCTTTGTGTGATTGAACCTCAGTCCTACAGTGTACAGGTGTTGTTCGTTTCAAGTCGTAAATTTCGTTATTTAAATTAATAATATCGTGATGTGACTCGTCAATATTCTAGCTAATTGATATAGTAGGGAATATAGAAGAATAGGTATCAATTAGATGACGAAAAGAAATAGGGAATGAATAAGATACGTGAAATAATATGAATAAATCAGAAGGTGGAAGTCAGGAGATGCGGTATTCATCGTCTGAAAGTCCAGAGCGAACCGTTACGGCTGACGATAATTTTTTCTTGCGAAATCGACAAGGCGGAAGACGAAGGGAAATAAGACTATGACGCTGAAGGGACTATCATAGTGGAGGCGCCTGGGAACAAATGGAACCTTCGACGAATTTTGGATAAGAGTCGCCGCGAACAGCGCTTCAAGTCTCTCACCCAACTCGAAACACTTTCTATCATTTTCAAAAGTAGGTGTATGGACAGGCCCATCAGTTCGCTCTTGGATGAACTTTATCTTCTCACCTTGCGTACTCTCGCCTTGATGTCTCACACTGAATCATGGAAAGATCGCCATGCGCTCTCCCAGATCTCCACTGTGCTTCAATCCAGTGCTCCGAATGTTACGACACTTTCCCTAGGACATGGATTCCTTTCCTTTTCTGAGCGTCTGATTCGCACATATGACCTGATCAACTTGTCAGTGAATAAAGAGCCAATCTGGAAGCATGCTCCTCACCTGGAACATCTGCAATTTGAACTTGCCATCAAATATCCTTGGACGGCGAGATATATACGAGAAACATGGGATAGGTTCATTTGAAACGCGTTCACAACAAGCGCCAAGTGGTCCGATCTGATGCACCCCGCTTGTCCCATTCGAACGATCACCCTCATCGACAAAAAGTATGATCAAGTTGCGGAATTTGCGACAAACAAAATTGGGGAACTCAACAAGAAGATCCCAAACATTGACTTCAAAATTAGTTCGGAATCGCCGAGCAGAAGAGCTGATGCTGTATGGCGGGAATGGGGATCGAGGTTGTAATATCGAGAGTCAGCGCATGATCAATGTATTCGTACCAGTGGTAATCAAAAGTCCTTTCCGAAAATGAAAATTGAAGCGCCGTACGACGAGCACTGATGCATGAATGCACGAGCAGGATAGCATTGATCGGCAAGACAAAGTCGAGAGTAAATATGCCTCCAACTTGCAGCCACGCGACAACATTTAGCCCAAGGCGCAAGGCATTTCCGTAAAACACCAGAACCGATCATTCCTTTATCCAGTTTCTTCGATAATAGACAGTAAGAAACGGCGGACGGAAAGATCAAGGGAAGTGACAGGAGATGCGCGTAGAAGATTTCAAGACATGCGAGAGACTTCCCAAAGGCCGGCGACGAAGGCGCAGATTGCGGACATATGTAGGTAATCTAGTTCTCGACTTTTTACAACACAGAACACTAGCAGAAATACAATTAGAGCAACTTAACTTTGATAGCGCACGAAACACGTACCGTCGCCCAACACCATTCATCTTGCTCCGAACTACCTAGCGCAATGACATCCTCGCATTCAACTCGACCGCACGACAACCGCTACCCGCTTGCATCGCCGCGCCTCGAATTACTCCAAATGCAGTAGTTCTTGTACGCATCGATGGTCACCGGTCATCAGCGATGGTCTTCTCGAACCCACCTCCGTGTTCATTGCCCGCTTACCCCAGACTTGGAACTTAACTTCCTCGTGATTTCTGCTCACGCTCACTACCCGCAGTCCTTTCAGTAGCGTCTACTTCCCGTCGTGCTCACTCGCGTCGTGGTTTCATTCGTACTTGATCGTGGTGGAGGCGCGGACTTAGGTTCTTCATATACACACATCTTCGACCCGGAGCACAGTCACGGACCACGGTGGAGATGATAAGTAGAATCGCATGGCGGGGACGGAGATTGTATGAAGGAGATCCCTGGTGTGTTGTCGAGGAATGGAACGGACTGTAAGGCCTGTCGTCCATCTGCTACAATGACAACGATCGATACTTAGAAGTCGAAAACCTGGTCAAGCATCAGTCATAGTGTCTCAATCATGCAGATAATTAATTCCAAACGCACCGTTTAACCGATCACGCGTTCCAAAACATCTCATGAGCGTACTCCATTCTACGTAGCCTCCATGTTAAATACGATACGCATGACTCCAATAGGACGCACGAGGAATACCGCTTCCCTAAAGTTCAGAGGTCGCTAACGCCCCAGTGACTATGCGACTAATTTTCGTAACTAGATCAAGTCGAATCAAATCAGAAAAGTCAACGAGGAATCAAATTTTTGTGGTGCGTACCTTCGAGACCAAGAATCGTCACCCCACTGACAAACACCATATATCCCACCTCAGCAAAAACACTCTACGTACGGAGCGCAGATCGACCCAACTAACTTTGATCTTTGATCATCGACCTTCGCCCTCCACATCATACCCTTCGCCTAATGTTCCAGGTACATACGCTTCGACAGAGTTCAGCGCTTGACGCTCAGCCTTCACACATCCTACAGCCCGCGCGCATTTCGTCAACCCTCGCCCCTGAGTCCTGGACCCTTAGATGCACGCGCGATCTCAGAAGAGCGTAGGCAGTGGATGACCCAGAGCAATAGCAATCGAAATCGCAATCACAACAACCCCCAAACCAGCCTGAAATCTCGCACGAACGCGCCTACGCCTCCATCAATCCGAGCTCGTAATCCATTGACGCCGACGCTGTGGTCGTTCGTGAACGAAGGATGGAGGATGAGGGGGGCAGAGAGACAAGAGCAGAGGGGCAGGCGCACGATAGTGGGGCGGAGTGGAAGTTGGGAGCATGGGCCAAGGAGGTATCCGCGCTGCGCAGGATCGGGATGGGCGAGTGGGTTCAAATTGTGGTGTACACCAAAACTTGAATTCGTTCAACTTCACCTTCATCGGCGAAGGATTATCGATCAAGTCTGCAGCACTCTAGAGACGTGTGATAGATCAGTATGGGCCGGAGCCCGTCAATTCAAAGAAGATAAGCGCACGTACATTTCGTGGAACTCAAAAGCGGAGCAAGCGAATACCTTGCTCTGCGCGGATCCGCATATATGCATCTCCCAACTCTCGACCTTTCCCTTCGACCCTTTTTTCCGAATCCCTTTCTCCTCCCATCACCCACTCTCCAACCTGCAACCACGGACCACGACATTCGAATCCTCTTCCGAAAACACCCCACACCTCTACATCATGCTCATACATGCCGGATAAGGGCCAAGGGCGATGCGTGAAGACCCAGCATCCCGCATTTGATCTAGAGCATTCTATTTTGTCGTGTTAGAGCAACGTAGCATGGAAAAGCCGAACTGTGCTTACCTCGCATCCCTCTCTACCTTGCCTGCGCCTCCTGAGGCCCCCGTTTGTCATTCACTGAGTCATAGAGAGTGCGTGCATTGAGTGTATGCGCGAACAGATACAAAACTCAAGCTCGGAGTCAAGCGAGCCCGGACGAGCCCATCAAGAACCCACCGACGATGAATACGCGTGCGCCGACCCTGTTCTTCTTCACACCTCGACTCCAGACCAAACCGCAGACTTCATATTCGACCCATCGAGCGCAGCCAGATGTGACACGTCATCTTCGTCTTCGTAAACGATGCATGTGGAGAGGAAGGAGGGAGACGACAACATTGGAGGAAAACGAGAGGATTCTTTCTTGCTTGTTATTATGCTGTAGGTTCGTGAATCCACTTTGCGGGCAACAGATGGCGGAGCGACTGAATGGGCAGGTGGGAATGGATAGGAGGGGATGCATGAGCTCAGAGCCGCCCGCTAAACGCAGCATGAACCGAGAATCACGACACGTCTCAACTTCGGAGCAGCCAACGACGCACGCCTGGAGGAGGGAGGGAGGGAGATGATGACGATTGGGACGGGGCTAGAGGATCTTGACGATCCTTGCTTGCGGGGCGCATTCGCGAGTCTACTTTTCGGACAGGCGATGGGTGACGGGAAGACGCACGAGTGTGCTTCAGGGCGGAGGGGAAGGCCGAGCGGATGGGAGCTGGGGTTGGGTGGGAAGACCCACTGAGGCGGAGGGAGACATGTCGAGGTGGAGAAGAGGACGCTTGAGGAAGAGCCCGTGCAACGTAGATATGGGGAAGAGGGACTGGCGGGCGTGGTCGATGGAGTGGGGTTAAGAGTAGGAGCGGCAAGCCGAGCCGAGCTGTGGGATGGGAGAGATAGAGGAAGGGGTGCTTGCGGGTGTGGAGAGAGGAGGGACGCGTTGAGAGTTGGACGAGCGGACGAGATCTAGTTCGAGAGATTTAGGGTTTTCGGGCATGCATTATACATGGCGCACCTCAGGTTACGGTTCGCAAACCATCGACGACGTGATCTGGATAGCAACGAGACAAGGAGTTTCTGCGAGAGTTTTGCATTGGAATTGGTCAAGAAAGGAGTAGAATCCAAAGCGTTGAGGTGGAAGGAATATGTCGTTGTCGAGTGAGAGGAAGAGGACTCCAAGATTTCATTTTGTTCACGCGCCCGTAGCAAACCGACGGGCTTCAAAATCGTGACGTTGGAACTTGGTCTTCGCTCGGACGTGAATTGAATAATCAAAATGAACCTTAGAACTTGCTTAGAACGACAGGGAATAACCCACTCGGGGACATTTTCTTCATACTTCTCTGCCTGTCTATGTTCGCGCACTCCAAACACTCAAGTACGCATCAGTTCATTCTCGTTTCATCACTAGAAGTTCGTTCCATCAGATGAGTCCCAAGTCGTGACTTTACCCGACCTCTAACAACGACTCGGATAGTTACCCAAAAGCTCATTTGTCAGATCTTCAGAGTTGACATTGAGCTTGAAGCTTGAGCTTGAAGCTTGGACTTCAAAATGTAATTGTTCTCGAATCTCCACAACGGAAGGCCGACCGCACTGTTCCCGCTGCACGTGTGACGTGTGTTTCCTCGAGCTCTGGATCTCTATTGTCCATCGGGTTCATATTGGGATCGTGTACGTGAATCCAAGATAAACGAGGATGAATAAAAACCTGCAGTCGCTTGGATATCTTTCTCTCTCATTTACACTTCTGCTCTGCGGCGAATCGCGACTTCTACTACCGCCATGGTGATGGCGAATTCTGTATTTCCTCAGGCAGCATTATCATCCATTTTTATGAGCAAACCGCCCGACCCTGACAACGATGACGACGGCGCAGCGTCCAACCCCATCACAATCCTCCTAGAGAATGTCCACATGCCCGTCCTAACCCAACTAACACTGTATCTGGATAGCGGGTGGCCTTGCGAGCAGATCCCAACTGGGTCTACCCCATCCTTGAGCTGGCGCCGAACATCACCATGCTGACCATAGGCCCATATGTTGTCCAAGATTTCGACGGCTCCAATCCGAACACCAATACTCATCCAGCGCCGCAAGTGGACCCCATCTCCAAACACGCATTGAACCTCAAACACCTCTGCTTGATATGGGAGCCCAGCATGAGTTAAATTTTGCCAGAAATTCAGATCGTCTCTTGTTGCCTTACTATTAGCATTTTTCTCTCACAAGCACCAGTCCCACCGAACATCCAGTCTCAATCTCAGGAGACGCCGTCTACGGTCAAGGTAGCAGCCGTCTTCGCTCAAGAGCCGCGCTCAGTTAAGCGCCCAGTCGAGATGCAACCCCAGAGACCAGAACCACACGTCTGGAATCGGATACCATATGAATCCCCCGACCCTTCTCCACTCTGCAACCAGATCGCTGACGTGTCGCTCCGAGTGGGAAGCGCAAACGTGCGCACGACGCCTATGCGCCCCACGGAAATGTCTCCATGGCGCAGACGGCGTAGAATGTGCGGCGTCGTTCGTATGCGTAGAACAGTGGGAGTGGGCCGTCTACCTGTTCGGATGGTGGTGTTGAGTGTTGGGTGTCCGGTGTAAGTTGTATTACCCGCCCTTGAGGCGGGCCATGCTGGGGCGCGACGTGCATACCATCGCCGCATTCGAGCTCGTCGTCTCGAGTCAGGCAGTGCACGGCGCACGTCGAGACTCTCGACGTGCGCCGTGCACTGCCTCCACTCCCCATTCAAAATGCTGCCCGGTACGTGTTTAGGTTCGCATTACTGACTTTATTTCATTGTTAATGGTCTCTTGCAGAACCAATGAGGCCAAAACATACCGTATACATCAATATTTCGCGCCCAACTCGTCGCCGACATCGCCCTTCACGCCCACCGTGCGGTTAAACTGTAAGTTTCAACTTCTGTTGATGGTATACAAGCTTAATGGCTCCGTAGATGCGTTGGCGCGAGGGAAGGGGCTGTGGACAACTACCAGTGAGTACAAGCTTCAATATGTCTGTGAGATACTCACATACCTTGCCCAGACACATGATATCCCATCCATCATTGATCATTAGAGATCGGCGCACATCGTGTGCGAGAGGTGGTGGTGGGATGAAAAGAAATGGCGGGAACGGTGGTGCGGGAGTGCGGTGACGTCGCGGGTGACGCAGAGTCGCATCGCCGAGGCCGCGGGCGTTGGCGGTGGGAGGACGACGAGAGGAAGGGAGGGCGATGAAGGGAGGAAGGATGGTGAAGGGAGGGAGGGACAATATACGCCACCGATAAGACGGACGGCGCCGGCTGTAGCTGAGGGCGCCTCGGACGAGGGGGAAAACGTATAGGAGTGGGAGTGGGAGTTGCTCGAAGTGCTCGTATCAAGGTCGGCTGCTACGCGCAATTGGGAATGCATATGCGAAGGGATTGGTAGAGACGAAGAGGGTGGCTGAGACGAGTGCAGCTGAAGTTTGGCTGAAGTGGCTGCTCCTACCTAATATTATCTTTCTGTACAAACCGTAACAAACGTAGCCCACCAATCCTGTACTTCGCCACTGTGCATACTACAAAGAAGCCCTTGTGAGCCACGCGCCACAAAAGGTGGTCGGGACTCGGAGCGCTTGAGTGGCTCTGTGGCCTGCAAAATCTATTGTCTGCTGCTTTGGCTTGGTGGACTGTAGCTTCCACTGGCCCAAGCAAATGATTTGCGAGGCCCATGTACAACTGGAGCCACTCAGCCTCTCTCCATATATAAGAGCGCTAATTCCATCCTGTCCTTCCTATCTCCCAAGGCCTGTTTTTGGTCATTTACTGTTGGCGTGGGGCGGCGCTCACGAAGCCGCGCTCCCTTCGTGAATGACTTTTCGGCACCAGAGGGTTCTTTTTCTTGGTCGTTCACTGGCGGCGTGGGGCGGCGCTCATGTAGCCGCGCCCCCTCCGTGAATGATTTTTGGGTATCGGGGTTATTATTTACGGTCATTTAGTGGTGGCGTGGGGCGGCGCTCATGTAGCCGCGCCCCCTCCGTGAATGATTTTTGGTTATTTTTTACGGTCATTTACTGGCGGCGTGGGGCGGTGCTCATGTAGCCGCCCCCCCTCCTTGAATGATTTTTGGGTATCGGAGGCGTTATTATTTTTAGTCGTTCACTGGTGGCGTGGCGCGGCGCTTAGGTAGCCGCGCCCCCTCTGCGAATGATTTTTGGGTATCGGGGGTAATTATTTACGGTCATTTAGTGGTGGCGTGGGGCAGTGCTCATGTAGCCGCGCCCCCTCCGCGAATGATTTTTGGGTATCGGGGGTTATTTTTTACGGTCATTTACTGGCGGCGTGGGGCGGCGATCATGTAGCCGCGCCCCCTCCGCGAATGATTTTTGGGTTATTATTTATTATTTTTGGTCATTCACTGGTGGCTCTTTTTGGGGTCCTGGGGGGTTATTATTTATGGTCACTAATCAAACTCACTCGCATCGACTATATATACTCATGCGGCTGGATGGGATGTCATTGTTGATGCATATCTACGAGAGGTAAGTCAGTATTCCTGGTTCCATCAACGCAGCTCACCCAAGACTCGGCGGGGAGTTTCAAAATACCGCCAGTGACATGCTGCATGTTGAACCAGCATTGGACAACCCTTTCCTGCGCGTCTTCGTCGCTTCATCCGTCCCAAGGGTTCTCTTAGCTGCCCGCCGCCGCCTCTCCAAATCGTCAAGAGCTCTGATTGGCTGCGCGACACCAGTGCCGCAATCCTCAAGAACTCTTTTTGGCTGCCGGATCCACCTCCCGCCATTCTCTCTGTGCCCGCCCTCTCTGCGCCCCTTCCTTTCTCTTCTCTGCATGCGCGCCCTCCCTTCCCTCTCCCTCCTTCCCTCCGATTGTCTTCGATCTATCGAGACGGCGCCGATATGGGATGTGCTTGATAAGGAATATGCGAGGGAAACAGGGAGGCGCTGATACGGGACGAGAGCCTCTGGGCGAGAGAAAGACTAGTAAGTGCCACCTGCTCTTTGAATCCATTCAAGCTCACCTGTCAGCCTGTATATGTGCACATCCAGCCACCAGACCACAGACCGCCGCCTTTGGCGTCGCGCCATCCGTCCGCGTCCCTCTCCCCTGTCCCCTCTCTCGTCCACTCTCGTTCCCTCCCCCTCCCTCTCTCGTCCTCTCTCCCATGCGTCCGTCCGTCTGTCCGAGAGACAACACCTCGACAAGTGATATGGTCAGTATTTCTATCCGTTTTCTTCACATCTCGAAACTCACAAGCATCGCAGCTACGCGCCTTCGTCATCAGACACAGCGATCGGATGGGAATGCAGCGGCAGCGAGTGGGCGTAGTACATGCCAACTCGCAGCTAGATATCATCAACGTCGTCAAACGCACGAGCGGACGGACGGATCATGGCGCACTCCCTTTCGAGAGCGTCTCATGATGAGGTCGGAAAGCTATGGTGCATCAAATATGCCTGCGCCGAGCGCGTTGCGTGTTAATGGAGAGCGAGTTGATATCTGCTGGATAAATAAGTGAGTAGTTACCTTTTCTGAATTGTCACGCCTGCTGAAAAGAACAAGGTCAGCGACAAGGAAGAAAGCTGAATAGATACTGTGGGACTCCATTTCGATGTCACGACAATGTACCCCTCCCTCTCGTCTACGCCATGCACTCGCCTAGTCGACCCAATCGATCAAGGTCGATCGTCATTTTGATCGCTGAGTGAGGGCGCGAGGTGGGCGGTGGATTTATCTGATAAATAAATAGTTTGTTAGTTCTAATCGAAGATTTAAGAAACTGGAAGACACACCATGGTGCGTTCCTGTTCACCGGAAGGCGCCAGACTTTCCATGATGCACGCACTCTTGAAATGATTCAGCTCACGAGCTGATATCTACCGTTTTGTCAAGCTCTACGCAACATTGGCACAACACTGTCAATAGCACTGATTTTGTTTTACCACATCCACGGAAAAAAGGTATGAGCAGTTCACAACCTAGAATTGAGTCATTCGATTAAACGTAAGCGCGGACTTAGCTAATTTTTCTTCGCGAACTACAGCCTGACGTGGATACTGAAAGATGTTTGATATGAGGTCATGATTTCGGGAATACTGACTGATGAAACAATTCGACGAAAGTCGGTGAAAATCAGCAGTGGATTAGAAGGGTCAGAAACACTAGACACATACTAGAATCAGATTTATAAATTCAGGAAGGAACTATGTAGTACTGATGCATACGGGCGTCGCGAAGATTGAATTATTTTGACATTCATAAAGGGTTTGAGGGTAGAGGGCAGCGAGCGAGTCAATAAGCAAAACTTAAGAGCGTAGACGGATCATGATAAAAGTACAATAATTGATATAAGACAGTTGGAAATTGTTAAAGGGGAATGGTAGCAGTATGGTGAATGGATGTATTGGAAGGATGCATGGTGTTTGTACAGCAAATAAAATGTTAGAAAATCAATTATGGATAGCGAGATAGCGAAAGCGAGGTTATACGACAGTACAATGGATGAGGGAATAAAAGAAACAGGAAAAGACAATTGCGCTAATGAGTAGGTCTTTATGAACTTGACAAAAAAGCCTAACAGGTTTTCAAAACCCAAAATTTGTAACCAAGAAAGGCGACACTTCCAACGGAGAATTCCAAAAAAATATATGGATGAGCAACGCTGTCGATGGAGGCTGTCGAGGAAAAGGGTAATGGGACAATGCGCATGCAGATTACATTGTAAATATTGCTAAGGCATTCTTGGATAAGGATGCGATGATGGTGATGATGAGGTAGAAGCTGATGCGCGGGGATTTACTGATGTTGATGAAAGACGCGCTCCTCATAACCCAAAACAGAAAAGAAAAAGATAAAAAAAAGGAGAGAAAACAAACCCAAAACCCAGAAAGTAATGCAAGTTCGATATTTGCATAGATTACCATCCTGAATAATGATAATCATTAGAATCGTGAGCCCAACTCTTGTTTCTAATGACCAGGCGTTGTTGACGGGCTGCTTCCCTCTCTAGTGATTGGCACGGGTATCCCGCGGGTATCTTCAACCACACCCGCACCCTCACCCGCTAAACCCTCCACCCGCACATAAGGGTACCGGGTTTCTGAGGGTTTGGGTAAGGGGTTTGGCGGGTAAATTCCCGTGCGGGTGTACTCTGCGGGTTTCAGACATGGAAGCCCAGAAGCGTCTGCATGTCGCAGACGCTGCAATACTGCAGTGTCATTGGTTCACACAGACGGTAGGGCGGTGATGAACAGCAAACTGCGCTGCTCGTAGCAGCACAGCCCACATGTTCAGAGGGACATGGTGCAGAGTGTGCACGCTGTTCGACAAGAGGGGATGGGGCAACGGCAGCAGCAATGGACGGGCAGACACGATGACATCAGTGCAGACAGCCGTGCAAATGGGACAGCGGACACAAACAATGTTGTGTCCGCTGTCCCATTTGCACGGCCTTCTGCACGCACAAATGGCACTGCCACAGGAGCACCGAAGATGAGAGGGAGGGCCAGGGGCGCTGCTGCGGCGTCATCAAGGTGATGACGTGGCAACGGGACGTCGACAGTCGACATGATAATGTGGCTGCACAACAGTGCTCTGAAGGGGGCGGGTCATTTTAGCGGGCCTGGACAACGATGTAGGGATGAGGTGGGAAGGCGGAGGAGGTGGAGCAGGGAGCAGGGAGCTGTGATGGGTGGGTGTGAGCTGCGAAATGGGGAGTTGTCAGCGGGGCAATGGTGTGGGTGCAGGCGACGCACCTGGCGGCTCTCCCACTTCCTGGGTCTGCCCTTGGTAGTCTCCCCCTGTCTCCGTCGTCGCGCATGAGCGAGCCCCCATCCCTGTTGCAAGGGGAGGGTCGAGGTGGGGATGGTAATGGTGAGAATGCAAGCCATCAACCGTGGCAAACACGGTTGATGGCTGTTTCGGCAAACGCCGAGACGAGTGCACAGCGTAGTTGACCTTGCAAAACACGCAGGTTTGACGCAGGTAGGAAAAAAATATATTACAAATGAGTTATTAGTAACTAAACATTAAATATAAATTAATTCACTTACTTCAGAGATTGAAAATTTGTGAAAAGTTCAGTTTAGCCCGGCTCAGAGAGGCTGCCGCACACCCGGCAAACCCGCGGCTGCGGGTGCGGGATGAGTGCGGGTGAGGAAAGCCAGACCCCCACCCCCACCCGCCAAACCCTTGGCCCAAACCCGCACGGGTTTGAAAACCCCTGCAGATCACTATCCCTCTCCTGCTCACTGAGAGGTTGATGTCGAGTGATTAGTGATGTCCCTTCGGGCTTCGTACCCTTTGCGTGAAGCTGAACCATGCTGGGCACCACCGTCAACGGCCTGAGCTCGCCGAGTCTGCTGCTGCCGCCGCTTGCAGTCCGTCTTGCAGCAGCATTGGGTTTGTCCACGTTTCGATGCCGTAATACATTGCGACGTAAACTCTCGGGGAGCTCGGTGGCCATCATGTTTCGACGAGTTGTTCGTGGCGATGAGGGAGGTACTGGGAGAGGAAGATTGTAAGGGTAGTCAACCCTGATGGAGGCAGTAGCGGCAGAAGGAGGAACATCTTCTGCATCGACTGGAGTGAGTTGAAGGCCTGCTGGGAGTCGACGCTGTGTAGGTTCGCCATGTGATTGACTGCGGGTATGCTGAACATGCGGAGGAGATACAACCCATGGTGGGACATCGTTGTCATCTACATGAGCAGCCTGTGGGTTGGATGGTCCAGGCAAATTTAGATTTTTGGTAGCGGGTTTTATGCCCGCGCGTTCAGCATATGCCTTCAGTCTTTCCTCAACAACACTCGACATCTGGTTTCCATCATCAGATTCGCTATCATCATCCATTACTTGATCCTTGGGAGGGCCCCTTGGTCTGTAGCCACCCGAGCCGCTGCTTCCCCAGCTATTGACGTGATCGAGTAATGCGGCTGTACGCTGAGCGGCCTTCGTGGTCACACTGCCTACTTGGAGCTGCGTAGCTGTTGGGAGAGCAGCCAAACTCTTTGTTACCACAAGCCCGGCGCTTCGGAGAGGCGGCGAGAATGCAGATCGGGAAGGAACGACATCAGCAGTGTTACGATGAATCATAGCTGGATGAGATGTTGACGAGGCGGAGGTAGGGCTGAGCACGGGTGCGGATCCACACAGGTAACCTGCAGGTATACCCGTGGGAATACCTGGAAAGATCCGCACCCGCGGATCCGGATCACCCGTGTATACGGATCCCGACGGGTGCAGGTATGAGTTTCCGAGCTCGCAGGTTTACCTGCGGGTACCCGGATCTCTTAACTCATTTATTTTGTGCTTTATCTGTAAAGACTAATTAATAATAAAGTAGATTTTGTGACTATTGAATATTTGTTGGCTCAAACTGTCATTGTCGACGCGTGCGACAGATTTCGGCAAACGCCGAGACGCGCCATCAACGGTTTGTTGATGGTTGACTTTGACATTCAACCACCACCCGCCTCCTACTGGACACGCCGCCCGTCGCCCCAACGGGCCTCAGCGCTCGAGAAAGAAGGAAAAGGGGATGGAGGAAGTAAAGGGAAGGCCCGAGAAGCGGGAGATCCACCAGTGCGCCCCACAGCACACCCCAGGACGCCCCCCACTGACCCACAGCCTCCCCCAGCAGCCTACTGGCCCCCATCGCCCCTCGCTCGTCGAAACGACACGCCGGCCGTGTCGTTTCCCGCCCTCCACCACCCACGACTGCCCCCGCGCACCCCCCCGACTCCACCCAGCCACGGCCCCGTGCACGGTGTGCCCCATTGCACGAAACCACGCCCGGCACGCCTCCAGCAGCGAAAACGCGACGCCACCGAACACCGATGACGCGTAGCGGGCACCAGGGCTGGGCCAAGGTGCACTGTGAGGCGAGCGAGTGGCGTACGCACGGAAATGGTGCGCTTACCGCATATGGGCGCGCGTCTAACAAAGGGCGGAGGCAATAGTCGCTTGAGTCAGCACGCGCGTCTAACAAACGAAACGGATCTACCTTTGCGCATGAGTGCTCTCCTGTGATATAGAACAATGAACTCCTTTGAAAGACCAGATAAGCAGACCATGTGGCACTGATCGAAGGATACAGAATGGAGGAGCCACACGGAGGAAGTCAAAGAAATAAAGTGTTTCAAGATCATAAAGAAAGCTTCGGAGTTCGAGCGTCAAAGGAAGTGTGATTATGTGATAGACACGAGGGAGCAGAGAGTGATCACGAGGTAATAGAACAATGCACGGAGGAGGAGAGATCGGAACACGCAGCGAGACGCACAAAGAACAGGCCATGCAGACGAGTCAAAGGATAGCTAGCCACTCAGATAAGGAAAAAGTATAAATACTGTGTCATGTACGATAGAAAGGACAGCAGAATAGATCCCCCTTCTCTCTCAATTAGCTTCAGTCCTCTCAGTTTCCGTCGTGCTCGTTAACGCTTGAGTGCGCGTCCAAATTTAATTCTATTAATAGTATTCTATCTACGTACATCGCTCCCACCTTTGACGCCCTTCGGTGACCACATCAGTCACTGCGTACACGTCTACTCGACCTTACAGCACCCGGCAGCTCGCCGACGAGAAGATGACGTGACACGTCATTTCCTGGTCGGTGAGGCTTGTCTGTCCCCCCGGCCCCTGCGCCTACCCGCCCCACCCACCTCGCACCTGCTTACGCCCATCACACGCCCCCTCTCCCTCCCCGGCCCACCCCATGCTCCCTCATTTACGCACCCCCTCTGATACTCGCTTCCGCGGGAATCTCAGGGGGTGAGTTGGGGCGCTGCAAATGCGAGCAGCATGGGCGAAAACGGCATGCCGACAGGAGCGCCAGAGCAAGCAGGCGCGAGGGCGGCGGGTGGGCTCGATCGAGCAGCAAACCCGCACAACGGCCGGCAGGCGGCTGTCAGGAGAGGTGCGACTGCGCAGAAAGGCAGCGAGGACGGCGCGTGGGGCTGCGGAAAGACGCCGGCGACGCAACAAGCAGCATGCGCGCGCGAACAGGCCGGGCAGGCACCAACGCGGCAAGCGACCATGACAGCCACCCACACACGGGCGAGGACGCGGAGGCGGCGAGCAACGACGCGAGGGCGGGCTAGTGGGCAATACGGCAGTGGCCAGGCAGCCATTGCGTACGCGTGACGGGCAGCGTGCCGGCGCACGGCCATATGCCCATTGCGCGCCCAGAGATGAGCGCACAGTAGGTGCACCGCGCGATAATGTCGCGCGCACTTTAGTGTAGAATGTATTATATGTTCAATTTAATAATTTACATCTGTTTTTATATATTAAGTACAGGTACCTGCAGGTTTACCTGCGAGTACCTGTGTTGACCCGTCAACGGAAGGTAAACCCACAGGTACCTGCGACCTGCAGGTATTTGACCCACGGATCCGGGTGATCCGTGGGAAAATATCTTCGCGGGTGCAGGTATGACTTCTGGGAGTCAAAATACCTGCGGGTACGGGTGCGGGTAACCTGCGGGTGCACCCGTGCTCAGCCCTAGGCGGAGGGCGCAATAGAGGGAACAGCATCAGATGGAGCAGGAGCAGGCGTTGTTTGCGTGGGGTTGGCGGTAGCAGGGGTAGGCGACGGCTCGGCGTTGACAGCGACAGGAGTGGGGGAGGGTGAGGGATGACTGGAATTCAAGGCAGTAGGAGTCATACACATCGGCGTCAAAGCCAATATACCTGACCGGTGGAGCTCGCCAGAGCTGAATCCACGCCTATAAGGATGATTTGGCGGGAATTTTTCGATGTCGGGGTTCATCAACTGCATCAAAAGCCCTACACTATTGGTCCGAGCCTTTGCCAGGTTTTGGAACAATGACATTGGGAGCTTCACAAACAACTCCTGCTGGTGCTGAGCTTCCAGGGCAGCTTTATCGCGGCTTTGAGCTTGTGCTTGAGCCTGACGCTGCTGAGCACGCACTATTTGCTTGTTCCGAGCATTGGCAGGGGCAGAATAGTAGCTCGAATGTGTCCTTTGCGGAGCTTGGGGGCGAGCAGCTTGCTGATGCCGCTGTTGCTGCTCTCGCTGCTGCTGCTGCTGAAGCAACTGCATTTGACAATCATGTTGCTGCTGTATCTGCAGAAGTAATATTCGATTTTGTTCTTCCTCCTGTTCTCTGGCTTGTTGCTAAAAAAAATATAGTCAACGGACACACAACAAAAGTGATTTGGTTATGTCAACGTACAGCATCCGCATCATCAGCTGTCATCTCCAAGCTTGGCCACTCCCCTTCATCATCAGTAGTCTTGAACTCCTCTGATTCCATTGACACCAACTCAACCCGCTTCTTGCCAGTGGGCAGCAACAGCGCGTTCAATGAATCCTGAAGTTGAGCAGCCAGCATCGCACCTCCAACCCTAGGATCCTCCCTGACACTCCTCCCACTCACCCCACCACTGACTTTGGAACCACTTCCCGCACTCTTCCCACCCATCCAGTCGTCCGAGTTTGATGCAATATTGAACCGCACCGGGCGCTTGCTGCTCATCTCACTGACATTATCGGCGGTGGCCATGCTTGTGAGCGCGGCAATAGTTTCAAGTTGATGTCGCTGCCGCTCAGCCACCCGCCGACATTCTTTTTCCTCCTCGGCTCGCGCAGCGCGATGCGCCTGCTCCTGCAAGAACATACGCTCGCGTGCACGCTCTTCTCTCTCCATCCTCAACGTCTGGGCCTGAACCTCTGCCCCCTCCTTAGTCAAGTCATCCAAGTCAATTATCTCTCCATCGGCATGCAGATTGCGCCCAAAGTGTTCTTCTTCTTCTTCCTCCACCTCTATCTCCGCCTCCACCTCCACCCCTTCCGCCTCCACCTCCTCTTTCTGCTTCGACTTCACCTTGCTTATGATGCCAGAGCTAGTCCGCCTGAGTGCTGCCACCACCGCCGAAGTCTTCTTGTTCCCTGCACAACCTAGCAAGAACTTGGCCTTCCCGCGTGCAGTAGATTTTGTAGACTTCGTGGATGGCACAGTGGCGACTACAGTCGCAGCGACAGCTTGAGCAACAGTGGTGGTCATGCCCAGCCCTAGCCCAAGCCCTAGACCAGGCTCACGACTTTGGCTACAACTCTTGCCAAGACTACTGCTGGCTGTACTTCGCGTCCGACTTGTACTCCGCGTGCTTGACGACTGGCGCACTGCAGTGCTGCTCGCCATTTTTGTTGTGCTGGCGCTCTTTATCGACGTAGATGTGGTGGCGGCAGTTATGACCATTGCTGTCGCGATTGGAGCTGGTGGTGGGCCCATAGAGCCTTTTTGAGACACCTTGCTCGTCGACGCAGAGAACAAACTGTGTTTGGTCACTGATCTTGTCGACGACGCGGATTGTGAGCGGGAGGCAGCAGGGCGGAGTGCAGGCTGAGCAGCTTTCGCTACCTTCCTATCTTGTTGCTCTTCTTGCACATCCGCAACAACGGGCTCAGCATTGATGTCGCCAAGGGGTACGGGGGAGACAGGCAACAACGACAACGTGATCCTCAGTTGCGTGGAATCAGATGTTGAATGTGGGGGTGCGCTGTTCCTCTTTTGCATCCAGCTGGCAGACTTATCCACCATTAGTGGTGATATTGAAACACCAAAGCTTGTCACAGTGGGCAACGGCGACAACAGGTCACCCTCCTCTTCCTCCAAAGCTTTATCACTGTCGTCCACTCCCCTCTTCTCACTCTGCTCTCCTCTTCCCACCTCCGCACCTACCCCCAAATTCATACCATTCTTCTGCACGGATCTCTCACCCAACAGCCCCCCAAAAGTTGCGTCGGAACGGTCGTCGGCGAGAACCGTTTCGAAGACTTCTCCAGCCATCGCCTTGCTCCGCGCACTCGCGCTCATTGCGCTATTGCTATCTGTCTGCGTGCTCTGGAGGCTCGCTGTCATCGTGTGTGACGACGCGCTCATGTTCAACGATATCGAGCGCCAATTCGCGTTATCTCGACTACCATTGACGTTCCCGATCCCGCTATTCGTGTTCATGGGGGCGTTCGGACCAGGAGTCTGCGTCCTCGCCAATGCTAATTGCTGTTGGCCGGGTGGCATAAGCCACTGGCCCGGAAGGGGGGCAAGCGCCTTAAGCAGTCCGGGGAAGACGACGGGCGTAGAAGGCGGTGTTGGGTGTGGCGTGAGGTTCGGCGTGGGGTTGACGACAACGAGGCGTGGAGGCTCCAAAAGTTCTTGGAAGGGTTGGTAAATGTGAGGAGGCGTATGTAGGAGGTTCAAGTGCGTGTGCAAGTAGTTATTGTGTTCTTCCTGTAAAATAGTGGACCCAGCATTAGCCATCGAAGTTTCTTCTCTTGTTTCAATTCCAAAAGCATGAAAGCCCAAAATCCAAAGACAAAACCTAAAAATCCCAAAAAGAACAAAACCAATGCACAACCAAAGCGACGATCCAACAATACCCAAAAAAAAAAACACCTGACGACACAACAAAAAACTCATAACCAAAGAAATAAGCGCCTACCTCGGCAGCGCCGGGGCCAACTGTCTCCCCAGACACAGGGTAAGGATCCGCATCCCCACTATCACTACCAACATCAGCACCTCCACCCCCAATATCCCCTCCCAACAACCCCGGCAGTGCCGGCGCAAGAGTGGCGCGGTCAGTCCTATTCTTATCCCAATCCTTATCACCATTACCCCACCTATCATTGTCCCCCCTATCGGAATCTGTCCTTCCGCTCCCAGCATGGGCGTCATCACCAGCACCACCTCCAACGACGCCGTTCGCAGCAAGAGGGGCAGAGCCAACAGCATCCCGCCGGCACTGCTCGAGCGCAAGCACTGATGCCACCTCGCTCGCCCCCGCCACATGCGCAACGTGCTTCGCGAATGTTGCTACTTCATCGCTATCCTCGCTTTCCCTGCCACCCTCACCTATCCTTCTACCCCCACTCAGACCCCCCTCAAACTGGCCCTCGGCCCTTCCTCTGGCCATCCGCGCTTCTCTCTCTTCTTTGAATAAATGTCCAAGCCCTCCATGCACTTCATCCCAACCTGCTGCTTCTCTTTCTCGTCGTGCTTCTTCTTCTCTCGCCGGCACTGCGCTTCTCGATGTGATCTCCTTCGGGTCGGGGGTGGGCAGGCATGATGCGCCTGCTCCAAGTGTCATCGCCGTACTGGAAGATCCGGTGTGCGCAAATGCAGTGTTGCGACTTGCGTTCACAGCAGGGATAACCTTAGCCGATGCCTTTCCTTCTGCTACTCTTTCGCCATCTGCTGTAGCTGCGCCTACACCTGGACAACAACCTGTCATCGAGATGGGCAACATATCACAGATAATCCTCCCAACACTCATCCAAGCAAAGCTACTCCGCCGGATCCGGTTCGCGTCCATCTCACTGATGACGCTGCTCTCTGTATACGAATGGGCGACGGCGGGACGCATAGGCTGGGGCAACGGCGAAAGTGAAGATTGGAGAGAAGAGGATGAGTGCGCGTATGGATGTGATTGAGACGAAAGGGAAGGCGAGTGTGAAGAGGGCATTGGGGATGAGGAGGCAAGGCAAGGCCCAGGAGAATCTCCGGCTTGCCCACCCACACGCTGCGACTTTGAATACCCAATTGCCGATGCAGGTGGATGGGGGCGAAATTGAGGTTGCAGTTCGGGGGACGTAGCCAGATCTAGATAAACAGAAGGGCGCATTAGCATTGCTGATGGACAGGGGGATGAGTCGGATCAGATAAGAAAAAGAGAAAAAGGGAAGAAAGGCGCGACATCATGCAATCATATGTCTGAAGCAGGGGAGAATCACGACGAGGTATGTAAGCCAAAGAAAGAACCAACGATGCACTCGTAAATAAATGAACACATCGTAAGAGGGCGTAAAAAATAGACCGCGCCATGCCGCAGCCAGCACCATCAGCAGGGCCCAAGGGATGACTCGGAGCTCTTGAAGTCTGGCAGGGTGTGGATGTGCGCGCACAAACAGATGACTCAGAAGCCCGGTAGGGTGCGCTGTGCAACGCGAGGCCGCGAAGATACACATGCCTCGCCGCAAGCATGGGAGAGTCATATTATGGCCGACGTAAGCTACCACAAGGCAAGGCAGCTAACAGACCATGGCCCACAAAACTGACATAAAAACTGCAGGTGCCCCATAAATGCGAGATGAATGAGGCAAATAAAAGGAAAGGGATGATGACGGAGGACCCTCCTATCGCATGTCGCGGACAAGCCATGAAGATACACATGTCTGGCAGCTTGCACGGGCGAGTCACCTTATGGCCCAACCAGCCGAAGGATCCAATACCAAGCAGCCAACCAACCAGGGCTCCAAATCTGCAATCTCCAGTACGGCCAACAACACCAGTAAAGAGCGTAGACAAAACTATCGCATATCAAAAATCAGCAACTAAAGCACTCACCCATCAAGTTTGAGCCCTGAAATGACATTGATGGCTCGATTCCGCCTTGTAGAGCTTGTGGATCATGCGCGGAGTAAGACAGTGGTTCGAGAATGGCGACCGATTCAGCTGGCGTGGGCGGCCGATACGCCAGCGAGGTGCGCGATAACGCGGTAGAGCGGGTGGTGGAGTAGGATGATGAAGATGATGAGCTTGAGGACGATGTAGTGGATGAAAATGAGGATAAAGGTGGACGTGAAAGTGAGAGCTTCTCGTCCAGGAGGTCATGTTCCAGCGAATGAGCGGCAGAGGTGTCAGATGGAGGCCGGTCGGCGTGCATCAGCTTGCGGTGCCAGAGCCTCCAGGAAATGTTCTCGAGTCGGCGGCCATGCTGAAGCGACTCTTTGCACTTTGTGAAAACTGTAGCGCGAAAAGGGAGTGAAAACAAGGGGAAAAAATCAGCATCCATCGCATAAAAAGAGAGATACAGGCTGATAAGCCAGGGCGGGTGTGGGTAGAAATAGAAGATACGCACGCGTCCAAAGTCCATATAGCGCCTCATGGCCATCGAGGTCCCGCACAGCGTCGGGAGCGACAGAAAGAACCGGGATGGGGAAAGAGGGCGCCATTCATATGTCAGGGTAGGGCGTGTACAACAGCAGCTCAAGGCTAGCCACGGGCGTGTGGATCCTGACTCGTATCTGAGCAACGGGGCCAGAGATGGGTGCGCTGGAGACGCGCGGAGTGTGTGAGCGAGGACAGATGGGGCGAACGTGCAGAAAGGGCTAGTACCCAAGGTCCGATGTAGCCAAGACGCAGATACTTGCCCAACCAGGCGCCGCTGCAAGGGATGTGGAAAGAAAACGCGCTGGCAGCAGTTTTCTCCCATTGTGGCACGTGATGTTGTTCCCACGTCGGAATATCTAAATCCGGCGCCGCACAAATACTGTAAGTAGATGATTCCGTCCGTAATATGTTTTATTATGGTTGTGGGGGCATAATAGCCATATTTGTGTTAAAAGAGGACCCCAAATGCCGCGTAACTCTAGTCTTGAGTAGTTTTTTCTTGGATGCACTAGAGCAGCTTATGGATTTCCCGCGAGGCAGCCGGCCGGCTGATGGGTTGCAGATTCTAGAAGATCCGCAATTTTAAGCATCTGCGAGAGATTCTTGCAGGGTGCGGGTTTTGCTTTCGTGTTGGGGATCCAAAGTATTACTTTACTATCCGAACATGGTCACGATCAGGGGGCTGTGAATTAATGCTTTTGGGAGTGAATCATAATGCAATTCTCCCAATACGTTTCTTCGAAACACGTGCTGATGGGTCACGAGATAGCTTTCCCATCCGCCAAAATTGGACTTCGTCAAAATCAACGCGTCGCGGATTTCTTCGCGCGCACCAGAAACCTTCGCATATCCGTAGGTTTATGCAGAAAATTTGGAGCTAACAGGGCTGGTATACTATTGTAGTGCTGTATTATGTATAGAATGAATCCATAAATCAATGTATACACTCGGGCAAGATTTATCATAAGATTTATACAATTCCTGTTGCCTCCACATGAGTTCTGGATGAATTGAAATTCCCTCAAACTGTAGAAAAAATCAAATATGTAATATATTTTGTTCCACAATACTCTGAGTAAATATGAAAGAGGTTGAAAAATGTATTGCCCAAAATGACCGCAGCGCGCAATTCCAGAGCGAGAGCGATGAGCGTGCAACTTTGATTTGACCGCGCAACTTCGATCAGTGCGCATTGCGCAATTCTGCTCAGCCTGCAATTTTGGAAGTGTGAAGCTTTAAAAACTTAGTAGCTGGTCACTCTAACTATGTACTGGACCTTGTCTAAGTTCAATTGAAAATGCTAGACTGCTAAAAGGCGCCCATTGGCTACTCAATCCCAATTGAACAGTGGAAAGGGGAGAAAAAGCTGAATTTATATCTCAAGCATGTCAAAATACTCTATACAGTACTACAATAGTATGCCAGGCCTGTTAGCTCCAAATATTCTACATAAACCTGCGGATACGCGAAGGTTTCTGGTGCGCGCGAAGAAATCCGCGACACGTTGATTTTGACGAAGTCCAATTTTGGCGGATGGGAAAGTTATCTCGTGACCCATCAGCACGTGTTTCGAAGAAACGTATTGGGAGAATTGCATTCACTGCTTTTGGGTCGGTCTGCGAAGCTGGGAGTTCAATTCTTCCGTAGTGCAGTTTGTCGTCCTTCATTTCCTCAGTGTATTTTTGCATGTATCTGAGTTGATTTTGCTGATTTTGCTGTTCGTATACAAGGCCTCTCTACTTCATATTTTTTAAAGTCCTTTCAATGCCTTGCTGGCTAAGAATGACATAGACGAAGGTTCGAAAATCAGTCAGTGGCTATGTCAGCTCCATCACGTGATGTAATTCCAGTGCGCAATGCGCATAATGGTTGGGTAAAAAACCTCCTGGGGAGTATTTTACCGGTAATTTGCCGAAAATTTTTAGAGCCCAGAGGAGGGGTGGTAATTTACCAGTCACATGATTGGTTTTTGTAAGGGAGTTTTTTTTTCGGCGCCTGCGGCGCTGTAGCATGTTCCCCAGCTGTGTAGTGAAGCTTATTGCGCTAGGGATTGAATCTCAGTGACAGAGTGAACTCTGATATGTCCATGTTCAAGAGAGTTGGAGACGTCCTTTTCCAATCCTTTTCCCGGGCTGCAGAGTCATGTGACCCTTGGTAAAAAACCTCCCAAACCTACACCGAATGGGAGGTAATTTACCTGGTAATTTACCAGTAAATTACTGGTAAAAAACGTTTTGGTAAAAAACCCTACTTTTTTTACCCAACCCTAATGCGCATGCCAATGCTCAAGCCTCAGAGTCAGAGCTCGACTCTCCAATAACTTCCACATTTCCTATCACCTACTGGTTAGGTCTACTCTACCCCGCCGTTATCATAACTTCTCTCAAACTGTAAACACCCTACTCAGCACTCTATAATCTGACCTTTCAAAGTATTTCGACCAGCAAACACTCTAATATTTATTGTCAGCATGTTGAATGGTCAGCCAACTTACAAGGAGCTTTACGAGAGGACCAAGGTACTAGAGCGCCAGCTCCAGAGCATCCAAGGTAAGTGCAATCACCTCTATTAAGCAGTACTAACCTACTCTTCTAGCCAACCGAGTCCAACAAGTTACAACCGAGCTCATATTCCACCATCACACCACTCCGCCGACCAAAAGGGGAGGCTGGTAGTCGCAAGCAGGGCTTCAACATATTCGAAGCAATGGAGCTAGGAAAGTTTGAAAATGGAGATGCCGAGTATGATAGAATGCGCGTGAGTTTCAAGGGGGCACCGGCATTGAAATGCCGGACCAAGGGCCAGTTAGTTAGTCCAGGCCAGAGGCCTGACAAAAAATTCCGACCTCCCTATAAAAAGTGCCTCAAATGAGTTTTTGAGCTCCCTTTACACTTGTTTGTGGAATATAAATGCTAACATATCACCTCAGACAGTGAGAGAGTGGTAATACAGTCCATATATGATTTTTTTTGGATACATAAATTTTGAAATACTTGCATCGCTGCATGAATGGTAGTCTCGGAAAGGCACAAGACCCATCTGCACAGAAATAGTGATGAATGTGAGCACAGCGGGCCACAGAGGTGCTCAACAGATCATCAGATGCCAGTGCCAGTGCAATAATGTTGTATCTTGTCAGCAAGACAGTTGAAGGAGTAATAAAATGCAAGTTACTTATGCTAATGCGGGACGTGAAACTCAATGGGTATATTTTCTGCTTGTTTATTGCATTTAAAATACTCATATTAGATTGAACTATCATCTAGAATGTGTTTCTTTGGAACACAGGCTGTGTAGTGCTTGCGAGGCCCACCCGGGAGAGCAAGAAGCGCTGAGCGCTGACAAAAATGATGTCATATTACCATATCGGGACACATCAATGCTTACGTAGTTAGTTAGTCCAGCTCAACTCGGCCTACTGAAGAAAACTGACCCTAGGTAGGCGATTTTAAGCCTTGTGCCCCCTTGGTGAGTTTTTCTTCTTTCTATTTTTCTTCTAGCATTGACAGCTGTGTCTTTTGAAGCACTCTGTTCGCAAATCCTGCACTAGGGTTGGTCTGAACTGCACATCAAAGTACAAGGACTTGGACCATACAAAGTTAGGCCAGGTTATCCGACTAGTACGTACTATTTTTTAATCCATTTTATCACGAATTTGGATCAATACTTTATCTAGGTCCGAGATGAGTTTCCGTATCTCGCAGAGGAACGCTTTCCGCATAACTGGGCCATCACTGACATGGTCAAAACTCATATTGCGGGTGTTCGAAAGAGTCACAATAAGGAGCTCCGGGCGGCCTCGAAAAATCGGATTCGCAACAGCGGTGAAGTGACTGAAGTCCAAGATGACGGTGACGGCGAGGATGGGGATGACGGTAATGGTGACAGTGAGGATGGGAATGATGATGACGGTAATGGCGAGGATGGAAACGACGAGGACAACAATGACAACAATGACATCTATTGTTCAGGTGAGTAATCATCTTCTTTGACAGTTTACATCGCTCACCTTCCTTTTAGATCCTCCTTGCATCCTCCTCCACCCCCTCGCCGTCTACTTCCCTCTACAAAGGCGGCAAAGCCAAAGCGTACTCGGCAGGCAGAAGACTCGGACACAGAAGAAGCTGTTGATCATAGTCGCAAGAGGCAGCAGGTCAACACGCAGCGGTCAAGTCGCTCGTCCACTGCAAAATCAGCGCAAGCTCCCAAAAGACTGCCAATGAAACCGCCAATGGCCAAATCAAATCCTACGCCTCGAAGACTTGGGTTGGGTCCTCTCTCCCGAAATGTCACCAACATCATTCCCTAGTCAACGGCGACGCGACAGCTGGCTCTTCGCCCCAACCTGTATTTTTATATTTCAATGTTGTACATACCCTACAATACATTTTATTTCAAAAAATTTCAATGTACACAATGCGAGAAAAATTACCTAGTAGACGAGGAAAAACTCTTAGTAAAGCGAGAGACAAGTCAGGGAAACTATACTGTGAATCCGAGGGAATTTGCCTCGACGGTATCCTTGGTAAACGGGAAGTTATTATATTACCTGACCGGGAATGGCTGCCAAACAGCCAGTAACTATTACCTGTTTACTCCCCGTCATGGTGTTCCCTGTCGGACGGGGAATGTGACTGGCATAGCTCCATACAAGTACTTTATCCTTGTCTGACGAGACAAAAAGACTCGTTAAACTTGCGTTAAACGGGGCCTGAGACCGGGAAAAATTCCTGGTCCTAGGGTTCACAGTGAATGAGAATGTGAGAAATTTCGGGTGACCGTGACGTACTACGTCATTTCCGTTTTAGGACACATAGTTTTCGCGCTTGGACCCATATTTTTTTATCTGTAAAATAATCTTCTTGCATGTAGTGCCTTATTTTATTTATTGAAGAGTGCTGAAGGTGTGTCCACGCAGTTGTGGAACCAGAACAACCATCGGGGACGATATCCCGAACGGGATCCCCCGCGAAAATGACGTACGTCACGGTCGCAAAAAAAATTCCCACATCCTCATTATACTCTGAAAGTGCTGTAAGCCAGCGACTTGATGTCGTTTATCGTTTGGTGTTTTTTACAGGTGCATCACTGCCGTCTACGTGAACGAAGGGAGTCGCTTCGACTACTCCACCATCTGCATTCGATTCGTTGAGCTCCGGTCTCTGGTCGGGTTCGATGAGCTTTGGTGAGTAGTTTGATCTGTCCTATTTTCCTCAATACGGGATGCATTTGAACAAGGTGCGCTTATGGACCCTCTTTCTGGGTGTCTTCGAGTCCGCGGATATGTAGAGCTTGTTATGCAACGCCGTCGGGTTGTGCTTTTAAAATAACTGGGCGATGAACAGGCGCGCCGCCGAATATTCCACATTTGTACACGGACTGGATGGCTTACCGTGCCCTGCGTACAATATATTTGGTTCGGTGAGATATTGTACCTATAGCACTACTGTATAGCAGTCGAAACAAGATTATCGTCCTGTAAATACGACAACTTCGTAGCATAGTTTCCCTAGCACGAATCACGATATCAGTACAAATCAAAGGATCATCTTATGGTTACGATAAATGTAGGAGCACAACAATTGGCAGTGTGGTTTCATCGACCGGTTCACGGTTGTAGTTCGAGGGTGGTAACAGGGTAAGTTATCCTCCTTACGCATATTGTTTATCGCCCCATGCCATCTTTACAAATTATGTCTTCTATTTTCCTCCCTTCTCCTCGTCTCCTCCTTTTAGACTCGCCTCTTCATCTCTTCGAAGGTCCCTCGCAAGCATTCCTCGCCTCTCTTCATTCCCTCTCTCTCTTCAGCCCCTTCTTCAACTCTAATATTCTCTTCTAGGGCAATCCATCGACTACTTTGACGATTAATATATAATCCCCTCATTTTCCTTGACTCCGCTTGCTGCTTAACTCTCCATTGCATCTATTAGTAGGCCCACTACACGACCCAAGACTGTGTGCGTGTGATGACAGAGGTTCGTCTTCCCATCCTCCATCCACTACCCTCCTCCTTAGACTAACCGCCTAGCTTGTTAATAGATATTGTTCCAGCATCCGGTAGCAGAGCGAGTGGGTAGCGAAGTGCGCGATGGCCAATTCAAATTTTCAGTAACGAGCATCTAATTGAATTACTTACATGAATTCAACGCATTGCAGCGTAATTCAAAACACCTCTTTTTGTTCGTATGAGTAGTTGAGATTTATGAATAAGAATCAATATAGTACCATGCAGTAAATCCGGGAGGCGGGGAGCGAGTAGGTGATAGGGATAATTCATTGGGGAGAGCGGACACGGTGCGTTAATAACTTAAGCGGACTTGTGCGTAAATCTTGCTTAACTCTCATTACTCCGGTTGGCATTATCTCTCATTTTGGAACTCATTTCCATTTCCTTAGTAAGTACGTACACGGTCTACCTAAGATCTATACAGTATAAGCTGACGGAAACTACAGGATTCAACATCTCATCGCATCCTCTCTCTCTTCTCTCCTCTCCACTCCTCTCCTCTTCGCTGCTTTCCTCTCTGCGCTCGCCTCTCTCCTCGACGCCGCCACCCCACTCCTCACCTTTCATTCCATCCTCAAGCACCGTCCGCACGTCGAGTTCGACATCGAGTGCAACGCACTTGGTACGTTGCTCTCGCAGTCTGCCCACGCTTACCTTCACTGATATGCTCTCTCTTCCGCGGCGGCGCCGTTGGCCAGATATCCACGCCGTCGTCATTTCAATCATCGTGTACGGCGGTGTTCAGGAACTTGGAACATCGACGTTGGGTAAGTTCGCATTTTGATTTCGGGAGTTCGGCACCGCAGAGCTGATCCCGCTCTGTTTTTCTCATCAGCGTTATCATCATCGTCAAGCTCGGCGTACTCACCTAGTTCTAGACACTCTGGTAAGTGCCTTTCCCTCTGTTCAACATCCGCAGTCGACGCTGATACCCGTCTACATGCCACACAGATATCATACTCGACGATTTCGATCCATTACGGCGCCGGCGTCATCAACGAGTTGGAGGCGGGTTGAGGGCGTTGAGGTTGGTGGTGGCGATGAGGGAGGAAGGATGATGGATGGTGGAGGGCGGGAGGTTGAGGAGACGGCTTGAGGCTCGAGGTAAGTCGCGCTGTTTGTGTTTCTGCGCTGATTTCGTTTTCCCTGATGGCGCAGCCCCCTCTCGACGTCGAGCAAGGTCGTTGACGTCGTCCTCGACGACTGCGAACGTCTGCGAGTTGGAGCGAACGTGGCTGGAGACGGCGAGCATGGGAGAGGGAACCGGGTGCTGGCGGTCGGTGAGTTATTGACCTCGTCTGTGCATTTGATGACTCACATATGACCTCGTTCCCTCTTCGTAGCGCCGCCCACACCCCCGTCAACTCGTTCAACGTCAAGCAAGACGTTCTAGACACCTCGAATGGGTGCTCGAGCCCATGCACGCAGGTAAGAGCCGTCTGTTCGTTCCCTCTCGTCTACGTGCGCTGACCCGTTATTCCATTCACGGATGCGTTTGAAGGCGTCGAGATGGTCGAGTACGACGACAGAGATGCGCCGCCGTCGACGTTTGCAGCAATCAGGAAGGTGGAGAGACGACGGACGAGGGAGGGTGCTGTGCCGAGGGCCGTGGTCAATGTACGTGAGCTCTTTTCTGTGCTCGTTCTCATCATCGCCGTGCCTTGTACCTAGATCAGAGGACATCGATCTGGAGATCGTAAGGTAAGCATCATGCCCTTGATATTTAAATGAAACGTTGACTTACTGATTGAAAATCCACGGCTCGACGGCGTAGATCGACCACGATCGGCCTTGACGCTAAGACGGCGTACGGCGTTGACGAAGACGGTATTTGTACGTCGTCTCTGTTACGCACGAGTCCTCGTTGCTGAACTGATGTCCCTCGTGTCTAGCCCATCGACTAATCGCTGTAGATCGAGATGTAAGTGTCAGTATCTTGGATATTGAACGCTTGACTGACAAACCTTATTCAGAACATTAACGCCAACGTCAACGTCGCAGTCGACGCTGCCGCCGCTCGGTGTTGGGTCTCGGGAGGATGAAAGATGGTGGAGGGCGTTACTGTCGAGGTCTTGGTTCACGGTGAGTTCATCTCTTTCGTCTTGCTGCTCTCGTTTCCATGCACGTCGTCATTGGGCTAGGAGAGCAGAGACGACAGCGGTGTGCTAGAGATTGCAAGGTAAGCATTATAACCTAGATATTTGAACGCATACTTACTTCAAGTGACTTCCCGCCTCGCTTCGCTCTGGCGGTCAGTTGTATTGTACATGTTACACCAGGGAACGACTAAACTCTCCAAAAAGCTAACATAAGTCCGTGCTGGCATTGTATTTGCAGTATTATAAATTTCATGCAACTGAATAATTCAGTAAATAAGCTTGATATAATAAGCTACAGATATTACACGTACACGGAGGTGATGCTAATTAAATTTTTGGAAGATGTCGTGCCAACTTTACCTGACATACAGAGCTCATCCCACTCCACGTGGATGTCCTTGTCTGGTCGTCCAATGCGCCGTGGAAGCGAAAAAGATGACTTATGAGTGCAGTGTACACATCACTTCGAAGCTAGCCATTCGGAGACAGAAGCCGCAGATACCAGTACCCAGACATGATGACTCATGAGAGCGGCCACGGACATCAGCAAAAGAGGAAAAAGTATACCAGGCCTGGCCAGGCCTTGCATACGGCCCAATTTCATCGCATTCCTTGCATAGCCCACAATCCTGTTGGAGATTGCCATATCCTAATATGCGATGGGTTATTGTACAATGTCCACAATAATGTAGAATTCCCAAGGCTGGCGACAATTGCCAATGGCCTCCAGGCCTTACCGTGCCATGTATCTGATGGACAATTGGCAATCGTCAACAGGCTGCTCATGAGTTTACCAGGCTGTCAAGCGCTTCCAAGGTATGGCTACATGGTTCATCATGCTGCACATTTCAGCAGCTATTTTTGCTGTACCAGCTTGTTCATCGTTCCATGCGGCAGGTAGTAGGAAAAGAATTATTATTATTATTGAATTATAACTAAGTACACGTCTCGAAAATACTAAATAGCATGTCCAAAGCCGCCTCTCGCAACTCAGACGCGTTATAAATACCGAACCGAACCGCACTCACATTTATGCAGAGGCTCAAAGTTGACGCGGGTCGACGACGACAAAAGGTAGCGTATTCGAGTCCAACAAATTTCAACCTAAACCTGAGGGAAATATAGTAAATATGACTGATCATGAACGTGAGTGAAGAATTGACCACATACGATGCAGAGACGCGTCTGGCGGAGGGCAAAAAGACTACTGCTTGTCAGAGGACCAAAAAAAATGACAAAAACCAAGCATGGAGATTAAAACACGCACCCGCCAATTACTGTTACCATCCCGTCGCCGTTTCTGACTGAATCTACTGGAGTCCATCAGCTACAGAGCACGGGCACACCTTGAGTGAGAAGATACTGTAGAGAAAACTCTGCACCCACCTTATACCTACATAGTATCAGCGTACTCCAGAATATGAAGGAAGGTAGGGGAAGAAAGGAATCATGATGAAAGGTAACGAAAGACGCGTCGCCGGCGAAAAGGAAGGCCTACTTATAAGGCTGCGCTCGGGTATTGACGAATATTTGGACACCCGCCCAGAGCGCAACTCGAGAGTGCAGCCAGAATCTCATAGCCCATTCTTCAGAAGGTTTCAATATTCCAGAGGCTTCTCTAGTGCCCAGAATTGAGCGTGTTCTGTGATGGTTATTCGGCCCGGACCAGATCTCCCGGATCAAACCCAGTAACACCGGAAAACGCTCGAAAGACTTGAAAGGTTTGACGACGCTCAAGTCCCCTCTGTAGCTGTGCAGAGCGACATATAATAGACGAGTCTATAATTTCTCAAGTTATCTTGAAAATGGACAATCTTTATAACCTATAATCGTCAATAGTAGACACCTTTTCTCTTTAAAGGCCTCTAAAAATGCTATCGAAACCTCGAGTGCCACAAGCAATTGCGATGCTCACATTGCATGTAAATATATCTCACGCTATCTGAGTATTGTGCAGTGAAGCTATCATTTCGGGAAGGTATGCGATATAATTGCAATGCATGGCAAACAAATCGACACCAATGTGATCGCGTTATAATCCTCCGACATCACTTGTAAACTTCGTACACAGCTGCGCAAAAGTATGACCACTTATCACATTGCATGGCAATGTTGTACAATGTAGGGGTCATCATTGCCGCGCTGGTAGCGGTTTGGCAAGGCCTGGCAAGGCTTTTCGATTTCGAGCAGGCCTTGCATACCCTGGGCAAAGTCCGGCAAGCCTGCCACGTGCCACAATCAATGGCCATAATTTCCCTCTTTTGCTGATGGAACGGAGTGATCTACGCCTAGTGAAGCTGAGCTCGCCGTGGGTAATGGCACCTCGTCAACGGCAACAGACGCCGGGAGTAAGTTTGAAGTAAGGCGAAGCGCGCAGCATCATAACCAAGAAGAGAACGCCGGTTACCACCCGTCCTGCAGATGGAGTTCAAAGATAGCGCGCGGCGCGTGGGATAGGCACAGGCGCGGTCGCACTCGGTCGTTTGACGGACATCGACTGCTATCGATTGACGCCAGAAAGCACACGGAAGGCTGAAGCAGAACTCGGACTCGGATACAGAGCGTCTGCGTAGGAGTTAATCAAGAACAAATCGTGAGCGCGCCATATCTTAATATTACTCTACTGAGTACTCGCCTATTATGCACTGGATAGGTGTAGCAGCTGCGCAGAGACGATACTTATGCTTATTGGAGGCGGTCGAGGTTTGGCGACTGCGAAGTATCTAAAAGTACGTTAGTCTATCAGAATTAATAGATAATAGGAACTTGCCTATTCGTGTAAATGATTTAAGAGGGTGCAATAATTCATGACTATTGGAAGTACACAGGGGAGGACAGCTAAAATCACAGAAGATGGCGAGCAAGTTATATAGCAGCCTAGGAATGTACCTTGAGCCTACTGGAATCGAAAACATTTCCTGCTGATGGGATAGTCGCATGTCGAGGATTAATAACATCTATTCAAAGAATAATTCTTCACTTATCTGATGCACGCAGCTCGATAGCGCATCAACGTGAGGAGCGTGAACATTCTTTTGAAATGCCCGTCAAACTTCTGCGACGGCTTTACGTTTTCTGTACACACAGGGCGCAATTTGTATCAAATATAAATCAATGAGTGTGCCGCATCTTAAAATTACTGAGCACTCACATTCTATGTACAGAAAAGGTCCGGCTATAGGGAGACGACGCTTACGATAATTGGCGCTTCGTGGAGGTGGGTGTGGGGGTGCTGTGGGGTGCCAGTGCATCAGGATTCAGGCAGCAAGGGTCGGTAAGTCAGTCATGGTTTGTGCAGATTTCAAAAGGGACTTCCCTATTCACATGCGACTGAGAGTAAATGGGAGTGATATTGAATGACAGGGGGAGTGGAAAGCGAGATGGAAGGGGGAATTTGCGAATCGCGATGAAGAGGGCGCACCGAGGAACGCACCGGCACTGCTTAAAGGCCAGCGGCTGAAACAACATTGCGTCAGTGGTTGCATTCTTCCTCCAAAAACAAAAATAACACAGACAGAGTCGGTTCCATATAACAAAGGATGCAACCGTCAAGCATCGAATAAAGACCAGATAATACATTGCGTTGCTCAAAAGAGCAATAACGGTCAATTAAGCATGCCTAAAGAAGATGGAAAATCGCCTAAAATAGGCAGAAGCCAAACACGAGTACACGAATTCAGGACATCTGCTTAATACATGAGTAATTTGAACGCATACTTACTTCAAGTGACTTCTCCCGCTGTGTTGCCGCTGACATCCTTAAGCGATCCCAGTCCAACCTCAACTCGTATGGCAACGTAGGCCAGACGCACCCGCCACTGTCGCCCTTCCATGGGAAGTATGATAATTTTGGCGCGCGGTGAAGGAGGGGGCAGACGCCGTGCAAGTTTTGTATATATTTTTGTGGATTTACTTTAGCTACGTACTCTTTCATCGTTCTTTGCTTTTTTTTTGTTTTTTCACGTCGCTCGTTCCCTCGTTAATTGGTTGCTCGCCACATACTTACTCACAATATATACCCCATACGCGCGTACAACCCGAATACACATGCTTTTCTATTCCATCACATCAATGTCTGACAACTCCACATCTCCAGTTGAGTCGATGCACCACCGCACTGCGCAGAACATCGTGCACGACGACGACGGGGCGTGGGAGTGAGCTATTCAAGTCGAACATGCGCGCACCTTGTCCTACCTCGACGTCTACCACCTCCCGCGCCCTCCAACATCTCTCAGTCCTTCCTAGTCGCTGCCAAGGTCGGCGGCGGCGCGTACTCGACCTCATGGACACACTAAACGCACCGGAGAATGAACCGGCGAGTTGGCGAGCATCAACGCAGACGTACAGATATACATTGGAACGTCTTGTTCCACGGCGCCGAGGCCGTCTGCCTTGACCTGTATCTCCCACCTGGAGGCGGAGAGGTGCCGTGAACAGAATCAGGCACACAGGTGAGTTCGTCAAACGAGAGGCGAAGTCAATTAACTCACTTTATTCACTGCAGTACCTCAATCTCCCCTACACACGCCCCCGATCTCGCCGATCTGCGACGTCGTCGAAATCGACGATGGTCAGAGTGGTCTCGACGTTGAGAGCGTCCTCTGAACGTCGAGATCGGTCTGATCGGCGAGGAATTTGGAACGGGGTGACGTACCGCAGAACCTCGACCGCCGTCTCCCTGAACTCGCGCCCTTTGAACTCCGGCAGCCTCTGTCCATTGTCGGCGACTTTGACGTTGATGTTTATGTCGACGTCGACATACTCGGCCCTCAATCTACGCCGCCTCCTCGTCTCGTCGGTCCCTCGTGTGCGCCAGACTGAACATGCGACATACAAATAAAATAGTAAGTCTCCATCATTCAAATATTAATATCATGACGCTTACCTCTCTCTTTCTAAAGCAAACGGTCGTGGTGACCTCGCATCCACCTCTATCCGCGAGGTTCAAGCGCAGCTGGCCTTGATCTGCGAGGTCAAACCCGATGTGGCGCTACACGGTTGATCAACTAAATATGCGTGAACGGTAAGTCTACGTCGTTTCAAATATCAATACAGCATTACTCACCTCCCTGTTTTCAAAGCAAATGGTCATAACAACCTTGTATAGACCTCCACCCTTCTCGTTCAAGAGCCGCCGACCTTCTGTATTGCATTTTCGACGCGGCGCTGCATGCTAGGTCAAACGTACAAATATAGTGAGTGAATGCTTTGTCTTCCAATTAAAATAACAATACTCACCTCTCTATTTCCCCAGCAAAGAGTCATCTCGACCGTCTGAAGTCAAGGCCGCTTGCCTTGATCTGCGCGTTTACGACGTGAAGCTGCAAACATAGTAAGTTAATCATGTATCTTGAAATCAAAATTACGCTGCTTACCTCTCGAATTCCAAGCAAATGACAGCCGTATCACACTCCGATCTCGCCGATCTTTGAGGTCGTCGAGTTCGACGCTAGTCAGAGTAATCTCGACGTCGAGAGCGTCCTCTAAGCGGCGAGATCGATCTGAGGAATTCGAAACAGTGTGACGTACCTCAAGACCTCGACCCCGCGTGAACTCGACCTCGCGCACTTCGACCTCCAGCGGCCTGTATCCGTCATCCGCGGCTTTGATGTTGACGTTGACGTTGATGTTAATGGCGACGTACTCAGCCCTCAATTTACCTCGCCGCATCGTCTCGTCTCGTCCGTCTCTAGCACGTTTAGGACAAGGTGAGTTTGTCGGTCTTGAGGACGTGAAAGGAGCTGACAAGGAAATGTCAACAGATCAGTAATGTGCGGGACAACGAGAGTCGAACAAACACTCACCGAAGGTGCGTGTACGTTCAACGGGGAGTATATTGACATTCGGCGGCCACAAACAACGACGAGGATGGGTGCGCTCGATGTAGCCGGGCAGAGCCTGGATGTCGAGACCAACGAGGTGAGTAATATATTCAAACGGCGTTGCTTACCTCTAACCAGCCTCCATCAACGTCAATGTTGTTTCCCTGGAATCTCGACCCGCCTCGCCGGCGGCTGTAACACTGGAAAACGTTGACTACATTATCTGCGCAGTGTGGATCAGTTTCAACGACGACGGGTGGTGGCAGATGCAATGCAAGCAGGGAGATACGTACTGGGCAAGGTGAGTTCGTCTAATTAAATGACGAGGACGATGCTGATGAGAAAAAATAGCTGATCAGCGTATGCGTAGGACATCAAAAGACAAGACAAGACTTACCATATGTTCGCCGACGCCCCAAGAACATCAAAATCAACGTCGCAGACACCTGCTCAATGAAAACGACGACGATCACGAATGCGCAAGTATCTGCAGAACGGCGGCGCTGTCAAGCGAAAGTGCGGAGAATCAGTACGGTAGGTAAGGGCAGACGGGGTGAAACGTACTCTGTGCATTGAGCTCAGCGTTGAGCGCAATGTGCGGCGGGCGCTCTAGGATGGGGTTGACGGCGAGAAGAGGGGATCAATAGCGAGGAGAGGAGGGTGATCTCGGCGCGGTGGGAGCGAGGACGTGGATAAGAAGGCTTCTACGTATCTATATATTTTTTGACCACCTTTTTTGAACGTTATCCGCCAGACTCGAAGCCATCTCGCCATCGAAATGCGCGGATCTTCAAGACGTTGAATGTATCTTCAGGTCGTCCATCGTCCGTCAGGCTATCGAAGAGTGTTTGAATTTTGGGAGACGTTACCAACAGAATATGGTGCTAGATAAATAGATTGGTGAGCGCCCCGTCTCAAATGATAACATAAATGCATACTACAATGCTCTAGCCACGGATCTTAGCATTTCGACAACATGCGGCCTTCTGATGGAGGTCGCATATGGTTAATTCATACCTTTCCTGGAAAGCACCTTGTATTATGGCACATATACTGTTCCAAAAGTCCGTAGTTTTTCACGCATGTTTTGGCGATTGTTACGTACCTTTAGGATTGCTCATAATAATGTTTACACATGTGCACTTAGCCAAATAAGTTTTTCTTGCATGTCGTGTACGCATTTTATGCACAGGTGAGTCTGATCAGAATATTTTACACATCCACATCGAACGTTGAAGTTTTACCCAGGTTGAGACCCAATTTTTCTCACAAGATGGGGGACTTCAGATACTGCGCCCGCAGAGTTCATCACTACACCACAGTAGATATATCATATAAATACTTACCAAAATTGGCATCAACTTGAAACTAATCTCATTCAAGAAATGAATGCGACTCTGTCAATGTCGGACCTAGGTTTTTTTCCGTGCACCTACCGTGCAGGGACGTGCGACGTGCCGTGCTGATTCCGTGCTGTACCGTGCAAGTACCGTGCTGTGCCGCGCACTGCCGTGCAAGTGCCGGGCAATAGTGTGAGTGTTCGAATCAATAACGATAAGGCTCTGCAAGCATCCAAGATGTCTGAGCTTCCTTAGAGATAGCTCAAATACATAATTAAAGTGATATAAGATTTAATATCATGCTGAATTATTGTGAATGTTGCACCTCAGACTTGAGAAATTATCAAGAAATTATTCACAATTTTAGTGAGTTAAGGTTAGTTTTGTTTTAATCAGTTAAGCTATACTCATCTGGATTACATCTTATTACCAGGAAATGATTTTCCGACCGCAAAGATGAAGAAACGAACGATACATGAGCCGCTGAAGTCAAATTCCCACGGCTTTCACTGGGCGCTTAATGTCAAAACCGCTGCACTGCCGAGTACGTCAAGAAAACCTCACTTATTGGGTATAAGGTATAATCTAGACATTATACATAAAGTAACGCACCAAAACATTGATGCAGAGTTAAATTTGAAGGCCCGTAAAGGGAAGTGCAAGTACCGTGCAAGTACCGTGCAATACCGAGAATTACCGTGCACTTACCGTGCGGGATGTGCATGTACCGTGCAGGCAGTACGGAAGGTACCGTGCAAGTACCGGGCAAGTACCGGGCAAAAAATGACATTTTTAAATCAATATATTGAAGTTATTGGGACGATGCGCAAGCTTCGCAATACATTCCTGCCTTCACTGTCGGCGTCGTGTTTTTGGCTGAACACTTACTTTCGGGACTCGCCGGATTATGTGGTCTTATTTGGTTGGACCTTCTGAGGTAGAGATATCGCATTGTTTCGGAGATAAGGCAGTGAGAGTGAGGCAAATTTGATACCAATTGACAGAGAATAATTATTATAATTTTTCTCAACTTTTACTCTGGGCTTCCAGACGACGAGGAAGTACTTAGGCGTGGTATCGAAACTGATATGTCACACTCATAACGTGACATGTGACTACTTTGACTTTATATTGTCGCGCTCGACATATGAATCCAATTGTCGCAGGATTTACATATTCTAGGTCTATTTAACAAGTATATTCCATGTAGGTACATAGTTTTTGTTCTACTGATGAATAAACAAAGATATTATGGGACGTGCAAGTGAGGTATCCATTTTTTCTCAATTTAGAACTCATTTCTTTAAATATACATGTAAACTTTTCCATAAGTATGGAAAAAAGAGGTTAGATGTGTCCTATACTAGTCTCTAGGCTTCTCACAGCTTAATTATTAAGTTTTTTGACAAAAGTTTTCTTCCGTGCAAGTACCGCGCAGTACCGTGCTTACCGGGCACGGTAGCACGTACTGCACGGAAAAATCTGTTGCCCCGACATGACACTATGCACGGACCTCCGGCGAGCGGGGGTACCGTGCACAAGGTGAACTCATTATTTTGATCCTATCTATTGTATCTAACACTTCTTTAGCGCATCAAGGCCTGACGCTGCGCATCGTCCGCAGAACCGAGATATGCACAGGCGCTCGTACTTAGGCGCCGATGCAACGCATCAACTTCTACTTATACATCATCTATTTAAGCCTCTTTTGACTTGCGGATATTTTCTAGGTATATTTCAAAGCCCCAAAGATGTGTACGTGGTAAGCATTAAGTTCTACATACATAAGTGCCTGTATTGAATTTATTTAGGCGCCGAGACAATGTATTGATGTCCCACGAGCTGGGGCGCGAAAATCAACATTGCCTCGTCATCCCCTGATTTTGACGTACCAAAACCGAAATATCCTACCGTCCCGTCGAGTGCCGGCCCATAGCGTAGTAAGGAACTAATGTTTGTCTGCGAGGGAAATATTCAGCTCACCGAATGCGCAGCAGCGCGCATGCCTTCACTTCCTAAGCGGCACCGATGCCGCTGTACTCAAGAAAGTCGACCCAATCGGTCAAATGATCCTTCTTTCGATTGGCGTGCGAGGGCGCGAGGTAAGCAAGTTTTCCTGCATGCCCTGCGAGTTTTCTGCTAAACAAACACTTTGTTAGTGCTAATTGTCCTTTCAGGATGTAGAAACAGAGGAAGAGAGGGAAGATGATGAGGATGGAATGGCGAGCCACATAGAGTTTTTATAGATAATGGGCGCAATAGATCGGCAGAATCTGCCGGGTGGACACCCATTGATCCGAGAACCCTTATATTTCCCCATCAAATGGCGCGGTTCCGCCAGTTTGTGAGTTGCGACTGAAAGTCGCCAAAAATTTCATGTTTGGCGATGCGGAACCGGTCCAAGGGCGTAGAAGTCGAGCCCCAGGAGTGCTTGTTGATACATAAGAAATGTGTGGGCTCGCTGAATGGGTGTCCCTGCGTAGGACAAAGTGATGGGGTGCGGCGGGACGATGGGATTTGCGGATGAGTGCCTGCGAGAAATGTCACTTGTTGGCGCCGCAACCCATCAAAATGCCGCATATGAGCTCTCGTTGCTCGCATTGACGATTAATATGCACTACTGATTTGAGGTTTTAGGGTGCGGGCGGACTCTATTTTGAACCTCCTCTGCCAGATCATATCTTGGTGATGGCGAGTGAGACGAACTCAGAGTAAGTAAAGGACTGCATGCCAAAGTTGGCTAGGGGCGCAATTCGACAGTCAGTGATATAACTTAATACTTATAGAATATCGAACATTGAGGCGCGCCTCTCGCGCACCCGCTGCGCGTCTGCGCGCCGCTGAAATTGCAATACTTGCAGTTCCATTGTGCGTCCAGACGGTGGGGTGCGACTGCGGGCAGAAGAGTGCATTGACACGAAGAACCTCGCGTAGCGCCGCAGCGTTGCGGCGCGGCAATGCGGACGCAAGCGCAGGAAAGGCGAAGGGATGTCGCGCTCTCCCGCGGCGACGTTGCGACAATGGCAATGGCGCAGCGCAGGCAGGGTGCAGAAAGGTTCTACCGCTGCATAGGAGTGAGCTTGCGCCTGCGCTGCGGGACAAGAGAGGGCAGGGGGCGCGCGGCTTCGCCGCGCAATGATGCGGCACAAGGTGCGGCGGCGGGTACGAGGCGCGGATGGTAGGTATTGACGAGAGCAGGGGTTCTAGCCATGCAGATAGACGCTGCGGCGAGAGGGAGGGAGGGGTCAGTGCGCGAATTGGGGCGGGTGCAGCGGCGCACCTGGTGGCTCTCCCGCATCATGGGTCTGCCCTCTCCTGGTCCATCTTCCTCCTCTACCTTGGGTGATCATCGAGCTGAGCAATGGAGGGAGAAGGATGGGGCGAGCGTGCAGAAAGGGCTAGTACCCAGGGTCCGACGTAGCCAAGACGTGGATACTAGCCCAACCAGGCGCCGCTGCAAGGGAGTGGAAAGAAAATGCGCTGCTGGCAGCAGTGCCAGCAGCTGTTTTAAATTCACCCATCGTGACACGTGATGTTGTTCCACGTCGGGATATCTAAACCCGACCCGGCGGCTGCTGCGCCTTATCAACAACCATCGCAAATGGGTTGCAGGGTGCTGCTGGATCGCGAGGCGCTGCTGGATGCACTCTCGCAGGACACGAGGCACTGACAGCACTAGGAAACAGGCAGAAGGATCTCTTCTTGCAGTGCATCCGAACCCCACGTCAAGGTCCAGCCTGATGGTGACCCTACTGATCACCAGATCTTCCGCGCTGCTTTGAGCTGTATCCAGCAACCTGGTGGACAACTTTCTGAAAATATTGCCCAGGCAATTACAGCTTACAATGCAGGCAAGAAATCGGAGCGGATCTCCAAGCGCCACTTCATATACGAGGCAGGTTTGAATACGCCCGCCTGATATCCGCGATTCTCTGTTGGAAAGTCTTCCCATCAGCGTCAAACCCTCAGCACCCCAATCCGCCATTCAAATCGATTATCTCCGAATCGCAAGCCATCACCGAAAAGTGGTACTCCCACTTTGCATACGGCAAACAGCCGGATAGCGATTGCCCCGCTCTCTATTCACCAGTTGGACGCTTCTTCTCTGGTTGCAGACATTGGGCCCAATGACAGCGCCATACTCAAAAATGCATTGGCAAGCTAGTTGGGCCTTGTTTTGCGCATTTCTGCGAGAGTGAAGCAGGTGTGGCGTGGGCTAGTGCTGCAGCTGCTGCACAGTTGCCGGATCGACGCAACATCAGAGTGGGTAGTCTTCCACTATTTCTAAAAAGTGTGTTCACCTTTTGTAGATGGAAGATACTGGAAAACTTGTTCAACTAGGCTGGTCAGCAGGCCAGCGAAGTAAACACTCTTTTCATTGGGTCCGGAACATTACGACGGTGCTCTCTGCTGACAAAGTCGATAAATTGAACAAAGACGCTGGATGCCTCTTTGCATTTTCTTGGCAGCTAATGAGCAAGAAATTGCCTCCTGAGGTTGTATCTGACTTCAACCTCTTTGTTTCAGGCGAGAGTTTGCCCCGCATGAATGTTGATTTCGAGGCTGCCAGTCAAGCTCCGCTCCAGCCCTCCAGCAGTGGTGACTTCGCTACTGGAGATTACACCGTTGATGTAGAAGGGCACGCCTTCGAATTTCACAATGTCGAGCTTGCACCTCCAAGTGGAGTTGTTGGAGAGAATTATTCTCGGTGAGGCACATTCACACCACTTTTTGCCTATAACTCATATTACCTTTGACTAGAGCCACGCACCGCGAAGCTCAACCCCACAGCTTTGCAGCATCCTGGACAATTCTGCGAACTCCCGATGCTGAAGGCTGCCATTTTTACTTTGCTCAATATGGTGTTCGCGCCCAGCAAGCATCAAACACACTCATTGTTTGGCGACCCATGGATGCCCATGGAACAAGTCTACCAGATGTAAAACCAGGTGAAGTCAATCCTGCATTTCGCCAGCGAGGTTTAGCATTTGTAACATCTAACCGGCTGGCTAGTGCTTGGCGCAAATTTCAGTCCAAGCAAATTACTCGGGCAGAAGCATTGCAGATGGCAGAAGTGAGCGAGGGAGGTGAACACGAGGAATTATTTGAGTAGATAGCCATTGTCGCAATTCTCTATTTCATCTGCTTCACATAGTAATTTCAAATAAGAGGGGAGTCTGCTTCAAATTAGCTTGGCATCCTCTCAGGATCAATTCTCATTTCGATCACAAGAGTGGCATTAATTATATCAATTTTTATTGCATGGATTGGACACATTTGAAGTGTTGTGGGCTGTAAATAATGCATACATTCACACCGCACCCATGGGTTATTTTTTGCGCAATGCAATGTTTGGACTGCGAGGCTCGTGGAAAAGCAGAATTGGAATAGAGATGAGAATGAAGATAATAATAAATAGGGCTGAGCACGGGTGCGGATCCACACAGGTAACCTGCAGGTATACCCGTGGGAATACCTGGAAAGATCCGCACCCGCGGATCCGGATCACCCGTGTATACGGATCCCGACAGGTGCAGGTATGAGTGTCCGAGCTCGCAGGTTTACCTGCGGGTACCCGGATCTCTTAACTCATTTTTTTTTGTGATTTATCTGTAAAGACTAATTAATAATAAAGTAGATTTTGCGACTGTCAAATATTTCTTGGCTCAGACTGTCATTGTCGACGCGTGCGACAGATTTCGGCAAACGCCGAGACGCGCCATCAATGGTTTGTTGATGGTTGACTTTGACGTTCAACCACCACCCGCCTCCTACTGGACACGCCGCCCGTCGCCCCAACGGGCCTCAGCGCTCGAGAAAGAAGGAAAAGGGGATGAAGGAAGTAAAGGGAAGGCCCGAGAAGCGGGAGATCCACCAGGTGCGCCCCACAGCACACCCCAGCACGCCCCCCACTGACCCACAGCCTCCCCCAACAGCCTACTGCCCCCCCATCGCCCCTCGCTTGTCAAAACGACACGCCGGCCGTGTCGTTTCCCGCCCTCCCACCACGACTGCCTCCACGCCCCCCCCCCCCCCAACTCCACCCAGCCACGGCCACGTCTACGTAGGCCACGTCCCCGTGCACGGTGTGCCTCATTGCACGAAACCACGCCCGGCACGGCTCCAGCAGCGAAAACGCGACGCCACCGAACACCGATGATGCGCGGCGGGCACCAGGGCTGGGCCAAGGTGCACCCGGCAGCTCGCCGACGAGAAGATGACGTGACACGTCATTTCCTGGTCGGTGAGGCTTGTCTGTCCCCCCGGCCCCTGCGCCTACCCGCCCCACCCACCTCGCACCTGCTTACGCCCATCACACGCCCCCTCTCCCTCCCCGGCCCACCCCATGCTCCCTCATATATGCACCCCCTCTGATACTCGCTTCCGCGGGAATCTCAGGGGGTGAGTTGGGGCGCTGCAAATGCGAGCAGCATGGGCGAAAACGGCACGCCGACAGGAGCGCCAGAGAAAGCAGGCGCGAGGGTGGCGGGTGGGCTCGATCGAGCAGCAAACCCGCACGACGGCCGGCAGGCGGCTGTCAGGAGAGGGGCGACTGCACAGATAGGCAGCGAGGACGGCGCGTGGGGCTGCGCAAAGGCGCCGGTGACGCAACAAGCAGCATGCGCGCGCAAACAGGCCGGGCAGGCACCAACGCGCCAAGCGACCATGACAGCCACCCACCCACGGGTGAGGACGCGGAGGCGGCGAGCAACGACGCGAGGGCGGGCTAGTGGGCAGCGTGCTGGCGCACGGCCAATATGCCCATCGCGCGCACAGAGATGAGCGCACAGTAGGCGCACCGGGCAATAATGGCACGCCGATGGGAGCGCGTGGGTATATAGATTAGTGTAGAATGTATTATATGTTCAATTCAATAGTTTACATCTTTTTTTATACATTAAGTAAAGGTACCTGCAGGTTTACCTGCGAGTACCTGTGTTGACCCGTCAACGGAAGGTAAACCCACAGGTACCTGCGACCTGCAGGTATTTGACCCACGGATCCGGGTGATCCGTGGGAAAATATCTTCGCGGGTGCAGGTATGACTTCTGGGAGTCAAAATACCTGCGGGTACGGGTGCAGGTAACCTGCGGGTGCACCCGTGCTCAGCCCTAATAATAAAAATATGGACAGCAGTAGCATCCAGAATGGATACACCAGAATACCTCGAAGTTTGCAATGAAGATCTGGAGACATGAGCAGCGAACCACAGCGACATTTAGATTTATTATCGGAGTAGAAGAACAGTGCGCCAAGTTTAGGAAGAATGCGAATGCGCCGAGGTATACAATATGGCACATATAGTGTTCCAAAAGTCTTTTTTACACACTTTGACCATTATTTTACTCAATTTACGCAAGTTGGCGCTTTTGATTCACGGTTGAACACACGTAAATCCAGATCTGGTAATTCCACACATCTTATGAGGCGCACCGAGATTTCTTCTCAGGTGATGTTCTCAAAATATATTACACAAGTTCAACCTATGTCAATTACTTTGCACAGGTAATATCTCCAGAATTCATTTTACACGTAGGAACCAGAGTCTACCAGACCAAAAATTTTGCGCAAGTTTCAGCTTGAGTGACATTTTTACACAAATTGTCGCTTAGTAACTGACATTGTTGAGGCAGCAACCTCTGCCCCTCACTTCTGCGTCTAAAAACTTATCCTTTACCTCTATCAATCTCGTCTACATTTTTACATGGCCAATGAATACGTTCCGAGCCCGTCTGAGCTATTTTTTCGAAGACGCAACAAGGGAGTATTCCCACGACCTTCGAATTATCGTCTAGGCATGTACCACCCTCGATGCTCCTTACTGCGTATTGACTACCGTAAATTTGGCACTTCTATTCTCTATATACTCCTCTGAACATTGTAGAGGCTCTTCTGCACTGACCTAAGCAATCCAGTCAGGCGCCCATCCTTGGGCGCTTATCCTTTTGGACTGAACTTGAACCGACATTGACGGGGCAACAGATTTTTCCGTGCAGTACGTGCTACCGTGCCCGGTAAGCACGGTACTGCACGGTACTTGCACGGAAGAAAACTTTTGTCAAAAAACTTAATAATTAAGCTGTGAGAAGCCTAGAGACTAGTATAGGACACATCTAACCTCTTTTTTCCATACTTATGGAAAAATTTACATGTATATTTAAAGAAATGAGTTCTAAATTGAGAAAAAATGGATACCTCACTTGCACGTCCCATAATATCTTTGTTTATTCATCAGTAGAACAAAAACTATGTACCTACATGGAATATACTTGTTAAATAGACCTAGAATATGTAAATCCTGCGACAATTGGATTCATATGTCGAGCGCGACAATATAAAGTCAAAGTAGTCACATGTCACGTTATGAGTGTGACATATCAGTTTCGATACCACGCCTAAGTACTTCCTCGTCGTCTGGAAGCCCAGAGTAAAAGTTGAGAAAAATTATAATAATTATTCTCTGTCAATTGGTATCAAATTTGCCTCACTCTCACTGCCTTATCTCCGAAACAATGCGATATCTCTACCTCAGAAGGTCCAACCAAATAAGACCACATAATCCGGCGAGTCCCGAAAGTAACTTAGTAAGTGTTCAGCCAAAAACACGACGCCGACAGTGAAGGCAGGAATGTATTGCGAAGCTTGCGCATCGTTCCAATAACTTCAATATATTGATTTAAAAATATCATTTTTTGCCCGGTACTTGCACGGTACTTGCACGGTACCTTCCGTACTGCCTGCACGGTACATGCACATCCCGCACGGTTAGTGCACGGTACTGCACGGTACGTGCACGGTAATTCTCGGTATTGCACGGTACTTGCACGGTACTTGCACTTCCCTTTACGGGCCTTCAAATTTAACTCTGCATCAATGTTTTGGTGTGTTACTTTATGTATAATGTCTAGATTATACCTTATACCCAATAAGTGAGGTTTTCTTGACGTACTCGGCAGTGCAGCGGTTTTGACATTAAGCGCCCAGTGAAAGCCGTGGGAATTTGACTTCAGCGGCTCATGTATCGTTCGTTTCTTCATCTTTGCGGTCGGAAAATCATTTCCTGGTAATAAGATGTAATCCAGATGAGTATAGCTTAACTGATTAAAACAAAACTAACCTTAACTCACTAAAATTGTGAATAATTTCTTGATAATTTCTAAAGTCTGAGGTGCAACATTCACAATAATTCAGCATGATATTAAATCTTATATCACTTTAATTATGTATTTGAGCTATCTCTAGGAAGCTCAGACATCTTGGATGCTTGCAGAGCCTTATTTTTATTGATTCGAACACTCACACTATTGCCCGGCACTTGCACGGCAGTGCGCGGCACAGCATGGTACTTGCACGGTACAGCACGGAATCAGCACGGCACGTCGCACGTCCCTGCACGGTAGGTGCACGGAAAAAAACCTAGGTCCTGTCATGTCGACACTGTCGAGAGTTAAACCGAGGGCGCATAAATGACATGCATATGGGGTATGAGTGTCCGTTTGCACATTTATTCCCACATGCGCGCGAATTTCCGCCGCGCGCGCCAAATGTTCTCAGGTCACCGAGACCTCTTCCAACGTCGTACATAGTTACTTACGACCATGAACGTTGCCCTTGAACAATAAAGGCTTGCAGTGTAAGCATCCAGATGCTCCAGACGGCGTCCGCAACGCTATGGGATCCCGGGCCGGCTGTGTTCTGCACTTACGTCGTCGATTTTTGGAGTTCGGAGTGTGCCAGTCTCGTTTATCCTAATAATCTTTCGAGGCGGATACGGCCGTATCCGTTCCCACGGTAATTTTCCCACGGCCACAAATCACTCTATTTTGTTGATTTTACCGACCGCCGGATGCTGCAATTACTGTTTTATTTCAATTATTGCGTGAATTTCACGTATTCCTTCGCCTTGTCATGTCTATCCCCATTTGTCGAAGCACCCAACCCTCTCCCAAAAAGGAAATTGATAGCAGTTATTCGCTTTTTCCTCAATTCCTACGTGCGGCGGACAATGCAATTACAATTTTTCTTCAGTTTCAGCGTGAGTTTAATTATTTTTGTTGCTTCCAGGTGTCTGTCCCGATGTGATAGTACACCATCCTTTATACAAAAAGGAAATCTCTGTTGCTTTCAGGTGTCTGTCCCAATTTGATAGTACACCATCTTATCCGAAAAGGAAATGTCTCTCGTGTTTAGGTGGCAGTCTCCATTTGATAACACACCATCCCTTATCCAAAAAGTCTCTGTTGCTTTCAGGCATCTATCTATTTGATGCAGGTCCCCTGCCCCAAAAAGGAAATATGTTGCTTAAATGATATTATTCATTAATTCTACCGTGCGGCGGATGATACAATTATTACGTTTCAGTGTGAGTTTGAATGACTTGCTTCAGATGTATATTAGCTTTAGAAATGTGGTTGCACATTGTGCTGGTGGGCGGTACAATTAACCACGTGATTAGAAAATCTCCTCCGTCCAAAGTTTTGCGTGAACATTCTGCAGGTCTGTGAGTGGAACGTGAGCTCACGTACAGTAATTATGTCAATTCCACGGTGCATAGTGGACTTCTCCTAAAAATTTCACATCAATGCGACTAAAATTGAGCTCTGCGCAGTGCTCGCAAAGTTGAATATTCCCCGTCAATGGCATGCGCAAAGAGGTGAGCCTCTGCGTGGCTTTGATATCTCGACTGGGTGAATTGTTATGTAGGATTAGGAAGTTAGGAATTTAAACTATTCATCCAGGGGCCGCGGAGAGCGGCTCCTTTGTTAGGTTGAATTGGCGTAGTATATCTAATGCTATTGCGCACATATTGTTTGCGGGAAAGAACATTAGTGTGAGAGTAATTGCAGTGACCGGCGGACAGTACAATTAGTCAGGTGCACTCTATGTGTGCGCTTCAGTTATATTTCAATTTCAAGTTGCTTGCGTGAAGACGCGTTGAGCTCACGTCGAGGTTGAATACGTGGCAAAAAGACACGTCCTGTATGTAGTTAGCTTATGTGCTGTTCCACGGATCAGTCCGACTCAAATTGAGCTCAGTACAATTCCACGCTAAAGTAAAATAGGCGCAAAGCATGGTATGCTTTCCCACTCAGAGCCTATTGAGTCTATTTCTGCAGGGAGCTAGGCGGGACTATTTGCTGCTTTTCACGGAGAGTAATTGCAGTGTCCGGCGGTCAGTACAATTAATCACGTGATGAGTTGACTATTTGCACACCAAGGTAAGAACCATTGGTAAAGTATACTTTAGGGTCGTATGGATGAAAGCATCCTCAGAACTCGGACTTTCCTAAAAAGGCAACTCGTCCGATCGCAGAGCGCCCCTCCTGGCTCTGCGATCTCGAGCAATGTCCATTTTTGGTAATCCTCTAGAAAAACCTCAATTGCGCGGCCTACGCAAGGCTGGTCAGTCCCATGTACCACCCACATCTTCTGTATTTATCAACAATATGTTAATGACTTTGACTTTAGTATTATCTCGCATTTACGGCAATATTTTCACTCCTTCTACGGGACACTCAATGCTGGCGCAAATCCATTGCGGCATCTTATTAGTGAGCTCAATGTGTGCAGAAGGTGTCGCAGTTCTCGAGAACTACAAATCCAGTTGTAGCGCTATTCAGAGGCATTGGTATTGGCCAGTGTAGTTTCTTTGCTCACTCCCCCTTCCCCGCTACTGAAAAATTGAAGGGATTGAGCCAAAGGCCATAAGCTGGCTTGCGCCTGCATACCTAGGCTCCATTTCACGTACAGTATACGCGCACAAGTAGAAAGTCTGTTACTTTTAATTCTCGCATAGATATGTTGTCAATTTCACGGAATAATTCTGTTCTGATATTTTCTGTGCGCTTGCGAGCACCAACTCAACCTTGGTCAAATGGTGAAATATAGTTGACTGGAGCAGTAGGTATCCATCCATCTACCATTAGATTCACGCTCAGGCTAGGTTAGGTATTTAGTTTATTTATCCAGGGCCGCGGAGAGCGGCTCCTTTGTTAGGTTGCATTTCTAAATGGCGAGTATGGCTGCTTGCCTGTCTCCAATTCCGCAGGAGTATTCCACTAGTAATTGATTAGCGAGGAGTCTACGTTGGGTGCTGTTCGAGTTTATAAAGGAAGTTTCTCCTCCGTCCAAAGTTTTGCGTGAACATTCTGCAGGTCTGTGAGTGGAACGTGAGCTCACGTACAGTAATTATGTCAATTCCACGGTGCATATCAATGCACACTAAAATTGAGCTCTGCGCAGTGCTCGCAAAGTTGAATATTCCCCGTCAATGGCATGCGCAAAGAGGTGAGCCTCTGCGTGGCTTTGATATCTCGACTGGGTGAATTGTTATGTAGGATTAGGAAGTTAGGAATTTAAACTATTCATCCAGGGGCCGCGGAGAGCGGCTCCTTTGTTAGGTTGAATTGGCATAGTATATCTAATGCTATTGCGCACATATTGTTTGCGGGAAAGAACATTAGTGTGAGAGTAATTGCAGTGACCGGCGGACAGTACAATTAAAGTTACGATACGCAGTGAGTAACTCAGACGACACGGATGAGTGTAACGGCTAATATTATACCTAAAGTTACGATACGCAGTGAGTAACTGTAGGAATAGATTTAGTTAAAGTTAAGGTAATATTAGATGGATATTACTGACCTCAGACGACACGGATGAGTGTAACGGCTGAGGAGCAGAATATCCATCGATGGAAAATAAACCGCGTGCGGCAAGTGCCGCGCGCGATGGCTCGATAGCGAGTGGCGGGTAGGTGAGTAGGCGGGCCCGAGTGGAATAGCCGCCTGGGCGGCTATTCCCCTTGGCGTCTCGATGTAGTAAGTAAGAAAGAAAAGAAAAGAAGTAAATACATGCACCCTCTATGGGTCATGCCTGGTTTCCCTCAACACTCCCCTAAGCAGGATGACCCATCTCTAATCCATCAAACGTAGCATGCGGCATTGTGATTCAGTCGCCTCGCGTGAGAGTGGTTTCGTGAGGATGTCTGCAAGGTTCTCTTTCGACGGAACATGCACCACAGTGACGTCCCCATTTCCGACTCGTTCTCGAATGTAGTGGTATCGGATATGGATGTGTTTGGCCTTCTTGTGGCCCTTCTTATTTTGCGTGAGAGCGATTGAACCGGTGTTGTCGTTGTAGAGGACAGCCGGTGCTCGTTGCTCAAGTCCAGCTTCTCGCATAAACGAGAACATCCACACCGCCTGCTGGCAAGCACGGCTAGTGGCCATGTACTCTGCCTCAGTTGTTGATAGAGCAACTGTATCTTGGCGCTTCGAGCTCCATGAAACCGGCCCTCCTGCCATAGTGAATATATAAGCGCCTGTCGAGCGTCCCGTGTCGAGAAGGTCGCCAGCGTAATCAGCGTCAACAAAACCGTATGGCTTGAGTCCGTCATTAGTCCCTTTCAGGTACGAGATCTTGTAGTCGAGCGTCGCCTTGATGTAAGCTAAGACGTGCATGAGCGCCTTCCAGTGCTCTGGCCCAGGATTGAGCTGATACCGAGCGAGTAGGTTGACGGCGAATGATAAGTCCGGTCTCGAGGCGACTTGTGCCCACATTACACTACCGAGGACTTCGCGATATGGTTTGTCGGCCATGAAGCGGCAATCCTCATCTGTTGACGCGCAGTCCTTGAGCGATAGGTCAATGCCTGATGGGAGCGGGGTGTATTTGGGATTGCAATCGGTCATCCCGAAACGCTGTAGTATGCGTTCGAGGTAGGGGCGCTGCGATAGCGTGATTGTTCCAGTAGTTTTGTCCTGTCGCATACTCATCCCGAGTATGAATCTCCCCTTCTCGTCATCGTCTTCAATCCTCTTAATCTCATACGCACTCTCCAGCTCCCCTATCGCCTTTGTCTCCTCTGCTTCTGATGATGATCCTCCAACTACGTCGTCTGTGTATACGACGTTTAGCGTATACTGGCCGTCAATTATTCGGTGCCTCACACACGGGTCTGCCAAAGATTGATAGTAGCCCAGAGCATCGTAGGTACCGGAGAGTTCATCTTCCCAATCGTGTGCACCAGCCATCATGCCGTAGACGGTTTTGTGCACTCGGTAGACTAAATCTTCCTCCCCTCGCCGAATAAATCCTGGTGCCTGCTCAGTATACGTCTCGTACTTGTTGATGCTATTGAGGTATGCGGCAACAAAATCAATTTGCCATAGTTGAAGGCCTAGGTGAGCGACGATTGCGAGGCACATGCGCATTGACTCCAGCCGTGCGACAGATGCGTATGTCTGGTCGAAATCTACGCCGGGGATCTGGTTGAAACCCTGGGCGACGAGGCGTGCTTTCCGTTTCGTTATATTCCCGCCTCCGTCGAACTTGTATCCATACACCCACTTCAAACCAATAACTTTCTTCCCCACTGGCCTCGGAACCTTGCTGAAAACCCCCCTTCTTCCCATCATCGACATCTCTATCTCCATAGGCGGCCTCCAGTCGTCCTCACTTTTCATCGCTTCGGTGAATGATTTGGGCAGGTACATGTCGGCGTCCGTTGCGGCCATCAGGGCGACGTATTCGTCGAGATCTGACTGGAAATCCAGCATGTGTTGGCGCTGGAATTCCTCCGTATCACGGTTGAGGTCATAAGCAAGGGACGCTTGAGGCGCGTTATCCCCTGCCCAGTCTTCTCCCCTGTCTCTAGCAGCCGCTTCGCGTTCAATGGACTCGATAGATTCAGTAGCAGCAGCAGTTGGTCTGGCGAGGCGCGAGGATCGTCGTGGTGGTAGTGGGATAATTGGAGCCTCTGGTGCGTGATGGAGGTTGAAGAGCTGAATATTTCGTGGGCGTGGATCTTCAGTGCGTATAACATCTGTTGCGCGATGCCTTGGAGCGACGGGATATGGCTCAAGTACGGGAGCTGCGGGTGGAGTGATAGGCGAGGCTGTAGGTGCTATGCCCGTATTTGGGTCAGGTACCGCCATCGGGGGCTGTAGGTCGCCTGGTGAATCGTCATTCATGTCCTCCTCGGCAAAAATGGGCGCGTCATGCAGAGCTTCCTGTTCGTGCATCGTACGGTGTCCGAGTCCCTCTTCGAAAATCACATTTCGCGCTTTGACAATAATTCCAGTGTTGCGGTCCAATAATTTGTATGCGTCGCGACCATAGTATCCTAGGAGAGTGTATTTGACCGAGGTTGTGTCGAGTTTTGAGGGATTAACCTCCTTTGGAATTTTCGCATAGGCAATTGAACCGATTGGTCGAAGATGTGAGACGTCCTGGCGCTTTCCAAACCACCTTTCAGCGGGTACTTGGCCAGGGTGACG